>JARWLF010001353.1:0-17882 GCA_029853055.1 Scenedesmus sp. KT-U | reverse complement strand
ACTTGGGTCCGATATCGTCTGTCAGCAGCTCAGCAGGCTTGTGAGACCCTTCTAGCCCTGCCATGCAGTCTTTGAGATATTTTACGTTATTCTCAATGTATCGAGCATTTCTGAACACGTCCGTGGCAGCATCTGAGAGAGCAGCTAGTTGTGATTGTAGCTGTCGATACACACAGCTCCAACCTGCTTCTAGTACAACTCTGTAGCAACAGCAACTCTCTCAAGTTAGCGTACATGGTGAGGTTTGAAGCATTAGTGGAGGCAGCACGTGCGGAGTGACATCGTTGCATAGACGCCTTGTCACCTGGATACAAAGTCAACATGCTTCTCAGTCGATTAGGGGGCAGATGGTCCTCAGGATGTTCAATCAGCCGAATTGCACGGAAGTACCCGCTTGCAGCCTACAAGTCGCTCTGAAGGCCGCGAATACAGGCTGTAATTGGCAGTTGCCTCAAGATATTCACACAGCGTCTTGAACTGCAATCCATCCATTAGCCCCAACAGGTGCTCACTCAAGGTGGACATTCGTGTCGTACGACTCTGCTTTACACTGGCTCCGCAGCACGGGCGCGGGGCTGATCAGCGCGGTGACTGGCTGTCAGGTACCAGTGACCAGAACTGGGGCATGCAAGCGGCCAACAGTACACATGTTGATGCAGGTAACAAAGACGCTTACACTTATGACATAAATCACATTATTCTGGCGAAAGATTGTAGATGCCAACATCTTACTGCTCATCAATGCCAAGTTACTTCGCACAGCAGCAGCCCTGTTGGTGTACATGTTGCCAACAAGTGAGCAGTGTTTAAGTGTATTCAACTTGCCCACCGAGTCACATAACAAATTCCACTGCTCGACCATTGAGTGACAGACGCTGATTACAGTCCTCAACATCAGACTTACTACCAAGACATCTGCATGTCGATCCACCCCAACCTTCGTTAGCAGCAGAAAAACTTTTGAACGATTATTACAGGCAGAACACGATGTCATAGACTGCTGCTGGAGCCTGATGGCCCGGCAAAGGAACGTCTGAACAAAGCAGAGTGTCACAAACTGATACTGCCCAATCAACCCAGAATGAGCAGCACATAGATCCTTCAACCAAGCCTTAGGCTGCATCATCACCACAGCACGCCAAAGCAGGTCACATCATACGTACATGCCATGCAGCTCGGACAAAGCCCAAAAGTCATTGCACATCTATCTTCTGTTGGATATTTACACTCACAGCAGGCTGCTGTCAGTGGCTGAGTGTTGCCAGTAGAGTCGCTGGTAGAGTCAACCATCAGTGCTTAACGTCTGGACTTCACACCATACGCAGTCATGAAACAAACTTAACGAGTACAAAAGTAGACAAGCAGAGGCCTCTAGTAAACACCAAGTAAGTTTTGCTGCAGCAACTTCTCCTACAAGTACACCAGCAAACACTTTCTGCGTTTGAGCCCCTAAACAACGCAAAATTTTTGCTACAAGTAATGACAACACTTTGCAATATCCTTGATGCGGAGATCTTATTGACCATCATCAAGCAAGCAAGCAAGCTATACCTTCCATCCATGATTCAAACAACTTGTCATCAGTATCCATTGCCTGCTCAAAGGCACCACTCAAAATGTCCCATACGACCCTACATGCCTAGACCACACAACAAGCTCCTGATGGGAAGGAGCTTATACAAGCCGCACTGTATATCACTAGCCGATCTATACCAAACTACACTATACTGCCAGTACACTACTCAGTGGTTCACAGACGAACCGGCAATAAGAGATATGACAAGAGCAGAAACACAGAAGAATGCAGACAACCAGACCAGGTCCCAGAGCAAAGCCACAACCTCTCTGCGACAAAGCGCAATGTAGTTTCAGTGATACACAAACTACAGAGATCATTACTGCACACAGTTTGTGATGCGGTACGTGAACTTAACAACAGTACCGCCACCCTGCAGCACCCTTATAATGACGCTCCACTGCAACTATCTTGAATCACAAAAAGCTCAATGCAATATTATCTCTATCAAACAACATCCTACAAGCTACCAGTTGCACCAACCAACTACAGTGATCCCGCCTCAGGCATTGAAAACAGCTAATCCAGAAGGTAGATCAATCGCTCCTGTTCCTGCTGCTGTTGCACACCGCTAGCAAGCCTGCTCATTCGCCGAAGTCCCACTACGCTGCCATCCAGCAGCTGTAATCTTGCTGGCAGACTCAGACTGCCAATTCGAATGCAGCTGGTGTTACCAATTGATTCTGACATGCTATTTTGCGCAGCTGTAACATTCAAAGCACTACCTGCGCCAACTGATTGGGCACTGCAAGTGGGGCTGAGCAGTGTACTGCAGGACAGCAGCTGCATACAGGGTCTTGGAGCTGCGCTAGGACACTGCTGCTGCTTCTGCTCTTCAACTCCAGGTGCTGCTGCTGTTGGTGCTACTGCTGTTGGTTGAATTATCCTTGGGCCCAGGACAAGCACGCTGACATCAGCATCATCGCCTGCTGTCATTGTACTGCTGCCTGTAGCAATGCCCATGCCACTGCTGTGAGTACCACGTGTTGTAGCACGAACAGTGCTGCTGCTGCTGCACCTGGTGCTGCTCCTGATCGCTAGCGTATCCTGGCAGTATGCTGCCCTCCGCTGACGTCGCTGCTGACGCACGCATCGCTGCTGCTGTGGCAGGTAAGGTGGTTGAGGAGCAATTCTTGCAGATGACTCCAATGTACAGCTGTAGATCTGCACGCCACTGACTTCCTGCAACTGTAGCAGCTGCTCTCTTGACATGCTCACAACAGTATACCGCTGCTGGGTACCACAGTCTGCACCGCCAGCAGCATCAGCAGTGGGTGTACCAGCACAACTCGTCATCAATACAGTTGATCCATGTCCCAGCAGTAGCACTGCCCCACTGTTGCATTCGGCTACCAAGGTATGAGTATCAGCTGCATAGGTGTGGGTGCCAGGAGCTGCTGCTGCTGTGGCTGCTGCCAGAGCAGAATGTGCAGCTGCTATCAAGGGGTCTGTAGCATCATCAACTGCGGTGGTTTCTTCTACAGCTGTTGTACTCACTGATGGGCTGCTGCCAGTTCCAATGACCCAGTTGCCTTCGAGGTCTGCTGCAGCTGATGCCAGGTCAGCAGGACTCGCATCAGCAGGATTTTCTGGTGCAGCATACTGGGCAAGATCAGCTGCAGTGATGGCTGGAAGTACACTTGCATTGCTGCTGTTGCTGCTGCTGCTATTGCTGTTGTCACTGCTGTTGTAGTACAATCCGAAGGTGTTGTCCATGGAGAGTGGATGTTCCATGACCTGGGTGCGGCACTCACCAACACTGGCGCTGCTGTGGTAGTTGAGAACGGAGACAGCATGCCGGTTGCTGCTGTTGGACACAGCTGGAGACCCATCAAATAGGCAGCTGTCACCATCGGCTGCCTCAGCTGCCTGATAGGCATTGAGATTGTGCCATACACTGCTCGATGGGAAGAATGGTACATAAGCCACAGCTTGTGGCTGCTGAACAGCTGAAGAAGCAGCGCTGTGCCACTGAATCGGCTGAGACCGTTCAGAAGTCGTCGCTTCCGTTTTGTTGAGGCATTCATCCATGTCACGTAAAATCTGAGCTGACACACCTTGCTGGTATGCAACGCCAAGTGGGTTCCTTGCTGCTTGGCTGCTTGCAGGTGCTGCTGTAGATGGTGTTACTGTGTCATCAAGGCTTCGTAGATATCGCTCATCAGGCCTGTAAACCAGACCCCGCCGTCTTTGGCGCAATATCTTGACTTTGAGGCCACAACGAGCACTCGGAGGAAGATTGGCCAGGTTGACCTCGTTGGGGCAGTTTTTTGAGCCTGACGCTGCATCTGTGGCACAATTATGGCTGCAACTACTCATTGTCTGGTCCTGCCGCAGGTTTGCAGTGGGTTGACAGTCGAGCAAGCCAGCAGGGCTGTTGATGTGCGCCTGCTCAGGCGCCATCCTGACATTGCCCCCTGAACTCTAGCTAGAATCTACAAATGTCTAAAAGGCTGTATGTGTAAAACCAACAGTGAACATTTGAACATTGTAAAGTCACAAACGCCTGCCTTTGGTGTTGATAGATACAGAAGGCACGCAATGACAGAGTGGATTTGTGCTGCTTTCTGAAACCGCACTGATGCAAACCATGCAGGCATAGCAGTACCGCATGGCATAATCCAACAACTGAGCACAGTTGCAACTGCAATGGGACAGAAGGCACGCAATGCATCGACTCACAGAGCTTAAGCAATGATGCAGTGCTGCAGGTCACAGTTCGTCTTGTCTGTACACGTTGGCGCTGGTGGTAACCAGGTGGTCATCAAGCTGGAGGTGCCGGTCTGACAGCCTTCTGACGCATGTCGCCAGCATCGACTGTAAGAGATACACTTGGATGTCAGTATGCAGGCCTCCAAGCACTGAACTGCTGTCAGAGGGGATTGTGTCATCGTGTTCGTCGTCGCAAGCTACATCACTGCCGACGGCTGAAGTACAGCCCAGACTTCAGAAAGGGTCTTTGTGAGCAAAAACGTTGTTGTAAGTTTGCATGGGCATGTACGCGATGGGTACTGGTTAGGTCAACACTGCTTGTTTGAACGGGCTGCAGATCCCTTTGCTGCTTGTATCTGAACCAATGGGGCATTCCGTCCTGACAGAAAGTCTTTTCAGAAGCTCACAAGGACTCAGGCACTCGTGCACGTAGAATATGCTTGTTTCCGTTGCTATGCCATAGCATGCGACGCCGTCAGACGGCATCAGGGCCTGTTGCCAACCAGATCAACAAGGCATGCCTTGGTGCATATTCTCAATTCATTAATGAGTACTGAAGCTCTGCTTTAGCTTAGAATAGTTTCAACTGTGGCAGATGCTTGCGTTGCTGATCTGCTTCAAGCACTCTGCCGCCACTGGGTGCATCGCCATCCACAGCAAGCTGACCCCCACTCGCCAACACAGGAAGCTGAAACTGCTGGCTGCTGCTGCTGCTGCGCCTGCATGCAGCCGAAGTCACGGTGGGCAGTGCAGCAAACCTTTCTGATCCAGTATTGCTGCTGTTGATCATCGCCTTGTTTGCAGCAACTGATATCCCAGGTAAGCTTGCTGGTTGCGCCACGGACATCACGGACAAGCTGCCTATTGATTGCCTCCTACCACGGCCAATTGTGTGATTGCTGCTGCTGTTCAATGTAACCGGATGCTGATGTATCACGGCACCAGGAGCAGGGCCAGCTATGTAATGCAGCTTCAGCAAACCGCCACTGCTGCTGCCACCAGTTGCTGTGCCACAGCTACTAAAAGAGTGTACTGACATACGGTCATCATCTGCAGGACAGCTAGGCGATAACTGCTGTTGCTGCTGCTGCCGAGAAGGCCCAGCTGCAGTAGCCCAAACCCCACCAGCATCAGAAGGGGGAGCAGAGTCCCTGACACTCCTGCCCGCACTGCTGCTGCTGCTGCTCGGCCCACTGCTGCCTGTTCTTCCAGAAGCTACTGGTAACCCTTCTTGCTGCTGCAGCTGCTGTTGCCATCCCAATGGAATGCGCTGCCTGTGCCCCTTGTCATGCACTGTTGCTTTCACCTTCCCTGCTCTATTACTGCTGCTGCTGCTGGCAGCAGCAACAGGTGATGCTGCCTGCAGCTGATCCTGCAGTCGCTGCAACCTGACAGTCGGGTCCTTGAGTTGCTGCTGTAGCTTGTGACGCACTGCTGCCTTGTTGGTGTGCTTGATACGCCTGCACACATAAGTACAATCAAGCAAGCGAATGCAATGCAGATCAATGTTGACCTTTCTGTGTGGTGCAGGTTCTGGACAAGCAAGCAACACTCCATAACCCCCATGCACCATGCACAGCAGTGACACACAGGTCGGTGTCTAGACGCATTTTTGCATCACTCGTGCGCGTTGTACGCAGGTAATACTGGGTGATGTTATCTCAAGTCACAGCGTGTCAGTACCACCAGTAGCGGCCCTAGTTGCATGCTGCATCCACAGCATTGTTTGTATGTCGTATCTAGAATGTGCTTGAATGTTTCTTATGCATCAATGACTCACCTGTAGTAAGCTTCTGCTGTTGCTCTGTCAGTAAAGCCCCACTCTTGCATCAGTTGCTGTAGCTTGGCTTCATAGCGTGATGCAGCGGCAGCAGCAGCAGTAGCACCATTGACAATGACAGCACTTGCATAATCCTCTAGGCCAATACCATCATTCTCAACAGGAGCAGCAACAGCAGCAGAAGAGGTTTCAGGCAGCAGGACGGCTGCAGCTGATGGTGCTAGAGCAACAGAGGCGTCGAAGCTGCTACTGCTGGCAGCAGCCAGCACCTTGTACAGGCTACTTGCTCCTTCTTGCCTCTGACCCATACCGCTGCTGCTGCTGCTGCTTTGCTGCTCTTCCTGTTCAAACTCGCTTAGTAATCCTTGTGGCAGGGTTACATAATCTTCAGGGACGCCAGCAAACTCATCCCAGTCACCACTGTCACCAGTAGACAATCCATGTGCCTTGGTCGTCACCTTGCTGCTGCTGGCATCAGCAGCAGCAGCAAGAAGTGCTGCTTTCAGCTTGCTTCGTACTCTATGTCCCCTGACTGCTGCTTGGATTGTGGCGGCAGCAGCAGTCCTCGTGGCAGTGTGAGCTTGCTCTTCCTGTCGCCGCTGTTGCCGTAGCACTATGGTCACACTCCGAGCATGCCGGCCTCTCCAGAAACCCTGTATGATTACTGCGGCTGCGGTCAAAGCTTGCAGCTGAATATACTGCTGCAGCTGCTGCTGGTAGCTTCTGCGTGCTAATCTACCTCTCCAGCTGCACTGCAGCATCTCTGCTGCTGCCAACAGCACTGCATGCTGCTGCTGGTGGTACTGCTGATGCAGCAGCAGCACATTCTGGTGCTGATCACACGACCGCTTAGTCAGTTCAGACAGTTGACGCTGTGCTAAATTCACAGCAGCAGGAATAGTGGCAACCTCAGCAGCAGCACTGCCTCTCTCTAGGGACTCTGAGGGTGGATCTCTGCGCTTGTCAAACTGCTGCTGCTGCTGCTGCTGTTGTGACTGCTGCCATACCAGTTGTGCTCGAGTATTGTAACACCACTGCTGCTCCAAACCCACCAACCACCTACTATCCTTGCTGCTCCTGCTGCTCCTGCTATCAGCTGATGATGGATGTTCCTGCGTACAAGACTTCACAAGCTGTTGAAGATGCTGACAAGGCAGTACATCGCACCACTGCTCTGCTGGCTGCTGGCGGTACGGCATTCCCTGCTCCCCAAACTGCCAGCTGAAAGCACAGCTTAGTGCAGGTTGAGACCTGAACCATTCAGCAGCAGATGACAGAATGGCGTTCCTGCTGAAAGCACCTCTATACTCTCCAACAGCAACAGCGACACCAGCCTCCTCATCATTGCTACTGCTGTACCTGTTCTCTTCATATTCCACAACTACATCTGCATTTCCCTGGTGCTGCCACCGCAGCTGAGGATAAATCTCATCCCTATCTAAGATTTTCAACCAGGGCATCTGAGACGCAACATACTCCCTATACAGCTGACAAGCAGCTTCATCGTTCCCTGCTTCCTCCCACTGCTGCTGCTGCCCCATTGCGCGACCTCCTATATTCCTCTTACAGCATGGATTATCATGCAGCTGCAGTTGAACTAACCCCACAGCAGCAGCAATACCAGCAACAGTCTGCCGCAGATCCCTCAGATCATTGAACCCAACGTCCAACACCCTCAACTGCCAAAACCCTTGCAACAAGGGTATAGGCCCTGTTATATTATTCTCACTGAGGTTCAGCTGCTGCAGATGAGGCAGTGGTGGTAGTGCTGGCCATGCTGTGAATCTGTTGCTGCTGAGGTCTAGGTGCTGTAGTAGTGGTAGGTGAAGGTCATGTGGCCAGAGTGATAGTTGATTAGTGGCGGCTTGAAGATGGTGCAGAAGATGACAACCATACAAACCCTGCAGAGAGTGACAAACACAGTGATTCAGTGACTTGGCCTTCTTATGGCTATCCGCGGTCGCAGCAATTTGAAACATTGTAATGAAACATGGTAGGAGTACTCAGGCAGAACACAAGAGGACACACCGTCCTCTTCGTGATGCTTCTGTCAACGTTAGCGGACCAGGACCGGGACTTCGCAGCTTGAAATCATGGACCGTGACAGCTCACCTGCAGGCTGGTCAGCTTGTTCCTGCTGACATCCAAGTGACGCAAGCTGCTGCAGCCCTGCAAGCCATCCAGGCTGCAGAGTGCATTCCCAGCAATATGCAGCACTTGAAGGTTTGCCAAATAACTGCTCAAGCTACATACAACACTGGTGTAGATAGCACTACTGCTGTCATTGCTGCTGCTGTTCATGGACTGCTGTGAGGTCCTGCGACAGCTTCCCATCTCTGCTGTCATTGAGAGCTGCAGACTTGTAATCTGATTGTTGCAGAGTGACACGGTGTGAAGGGTATCATGCAGTCTGCACTGGGTGCACACATTTCTGCTGCTGCTGCTGCCATCACTGCTGTTGTTGAGCACTACATGTCTGATATGGTTGTTGTCCAGCAGCAGCGTCTGCAGCTGTGGATGCTGTGAGACATCCAGCCACTGCTGAATGTGGTTGTCCTGCAGAGAACAACCAGATCAGCAAAGTCAAGATTGTCTTCTGTATATGATACTTGGCGGTGGAGTATGATTGTGAGGATTATGATTGCTGGTTTTGCTTTACCTTGGCCTCCAAGTGTTGCAGCTGATGACAATCCCGTACAGAGTCCAAGGACGTGAGCTTGTTCATGTTGACCGCCAGGACCTGATCAAGAATGGCAGTCATAGCAAAGCGATCAGCAAGTAATGCTTGAGGACAGGCTGCTGTGGACCGCTGTAACGCCTCCTGCTGTCTTGTGCTGCGTACGCTTGCAGCTCACAGCTAGAGCATTGATAGTGCAGATTGGCACATCCTCAAAGTGTTTGAATCAAAAGACAGCTGTGTGTATCAGCATCTACAAGCCATGTTTCCACAACCTTGTAGCAACCTAGGAATGTGTGCAATACTTCACTAACGCCATGTAGTCTCCTACCTGTAGCTGGGGACACAGCTGTCCCAGGCCCTCCAGATCTACTAACTGCTCAAGTGACAGATCCAAACGGCAAAGATCCTGTAGCTGACTCACAGCAGCAACAGCAGCATTGGCACATAACACCTGCTGCAGATGATCGAATCTCCGCTTGCCGTCCCCTGCAGCGATTGCGGCTGTTTGCCGGGCAGGAGGTATATGTGCGATGGGCTGCAGAAGTGTACTACAGCTCTTGTCACTGCTGGTATTGCTCTCTGGACCGCCTGCTGTGTGAGTTTTGGCTGCATGCAGCAACGCCTGAGCCCATTGCTGCTGCAGGTGTAGCACATCCGTAGCTGCAAGTCTGTAGGCTGTTACAGCTGCTGGTCTACTGCATGCTGCAACAGCCTGGGCTGACAGCAGACCACCTGTGCTTGATGCAGTACTCCAATCTGGCATTGCACTCTGCTGCTGTGGCAGCTTACTGCCAGAGTCACTGCCTGCAGTACTGCAGTTGACCTCATCAGCCATACTTGACAATTCATTGGTGGCTTCTTCTGCTTCTGTCACTCCAGTCACTGCTTCAGCACTGCACACCCAAGACTCTTCAGCTGGCAGATAGCAAGCATGAGTAGCATCAGGATTGTTGCTGACATCAGCTGCCCCAGTTGCAGCTGTTGCTGCATGCTGTGCAGTGTCGTCCAGATATATGCTGGCGCTTGCCATCAGAGAGCAGCCTGCAGTGTCAATGATGACGTCAGCGGTTGCAGCATGCAGCTGTGAGCAAGTGTGTGTGGAAGCATGTCAGTGCTTGAGCAAATAAATGCGACACTGTTCACAGCCGGTTACATGGCTCAGATCCATCCGATGCAGTGTCATGTTCAAACTGCCAACATGAGCTGCAACTCAAGGAAACAGACATGTCATATGGACTGTTTGCAAAGGCACTCAGCGCACTAGCTACACGCACCTGTGCGCAGGTTCTCTCTACAAGCATAGTCTACTGCGGCCAAAGCCATGAGGCCATTAGGTAACAACCCAAGTTCATAGCAGTCTTGCACTTGCTGCAGCAGCTGCTGCAGTCGTATCATCTGCTGCTCTGAACTGCTGTCACCTGCTGTTGCAGTTGAGGCAAGCTCCAGCAGCTGTTGCTGGTGCTCCTGTACACCACTGTTGCCCCAGTTGCTAATGCAGCCCGAAGCTGCTTGTACTGCTGCCATCACGTTTTCCACAGTTTGCTGATTGCCACAGCGATTTACGGCACTGCAGCACTCTGCAGCCATAGTGGCTAGCTTCTGAGCAGCAGATACCCTGCGCTGCTGCATCCCCTTCTGACAGCTGTCTATCAGTTGCTGATCTACCTGCCAACACCTGGCCATGGCTGTAGTCTGCTGCAGCTGGCGCAAGCTGCCAGATGCAGCTGCTTGTTCAAGACCTTGAACAGCATTACTCTTCATCTCTTGTACCCGCTGCTGTGCTACCTCTACTGCTGATTGGTTCACCCCGAGTGCCTTGGCAAGTTGCAATGTATGCGCAAAGTCTGCAAGGGCCACACATAGCGCACTCTTCTCTGCTTTCTGCACAATATTATTGGCAGTGGCTGCTGCAGCCGTTGCTTGTAGCTTTTGTACATGCTGCAGCAGCTGCATCTCCAGCTCATCTTGCCGCTTCTGCAGCTTCTTGGCAGCTTCCATGATCACTGCATCAAGGATTCCAAGAGACTGGCAAAGTCTGATCACACTGTTGACAACTGCACATGAGCTGCACTGTTCTGCTGCCAACTCCAGCTGAGCTGCAGCAACCTGCCTGTACTGCTGTAGTGCCTGCTTTGCTGCAGATACTTCTGATGCATGGCACAGCTGCTGGCATGTTGCGATTGCTGCGTCATACTCCTGCACGTCAAACCTTTCCTGGGGCGCCTCTTCAATGGCTGCAGAGTCCTGTGCATCTGGTGCTGTACCTGAGGTTGCAGTTTCCTTGCTACTGCTTGCTGCGGTCACACACTGCTTGAGTACTGCAGCTGCTGCTCTTACAGCAGACCTCAGGCGGGCTACTGCAGCTGCATCCCTTGCTCTTGCAGCTTCCACAGCAGCAGCAAGCTGCTTGGCATCAACACCCAGTTTCAGCGCAACATCAACTGCACACTGCACTTGCGGCAGTGGCAGTGCTGCTACTGCAGCATCAAGTGCCTGTTCGGCAACAGTCCTGCGCTTGTCAAAGGCCTGGTTGCTGTTTTCTATTGCTGACTTGAGTGCAGGGAATTCAGCAGCAGCCTTGACAGCGGCAGTGAACTCTACATGATTGCCAGATGCCGCTGCTTGATGCAACCGGAGCTCTGCTGCTGTCTGGGCAGAGCGTGCTGCAGCAAGCAGTTCATGAGCATCATCAGCATAACCTGTAAGGTACACAGCAAGATACCAGCCTCAGATTCTGGAAGTAAACCTCCTACATAAAAACTCATGGTAAGCTCGAACCACTCTCTTGAGTGTACACCGCGTCACCAAGTTCAGACAGCCTTGTAGGTCTACAACACGAGCACTCATGTGCAATACAACATGCATCTGTTCACCTGCTTGCTCAGCCTGTTGCACTGCCTGAGACACTGCACTCTGGACATCCATCTGCAAAGCCTGCTGCAACAATAACAAAACCTCCTGTCGCTGCTTTAGCTGCCTGAGCAACTTCCTCGCTGCTGCTCCTCTGACCACTGCTTGCAGCACAGTGGCAGCATCATGTCGAGCTGCTCGGGCTGGGCTGCAGCTGTAAGCTTTCCATGCGTGGGCTATACGATATGCTGACATGTATCGCAGAGCTGCTGCTGCTTGTTGCTGGAGAATCCGCAACCGCACAGCTTCCTGAGCTGCTTGTCTAGCTTCTGCAGCCGCAGCCTGCAGGACAGTCACAACCGTATCCAGGACCTTGACCGTATTTTCAAAGGGTTCATACTACCTTGTATGCAATAGTCGGGCAGAATAGCTGTTGACTCTGGAGAGGAATTGAGTCTCATGCACAATAATGAGGAAGCACATTGCTGCATATGCAAGCCTTTGGTGCAGCTGCAGCTGACAGTAACAAACGTTGACCATCAGCTGTTCATATACACACCTGCTGCTGCAGCAGCTGCTGCAATGCTGCATGTTCAGCAAGTAGCTCCTGCTCAGCTGTCTTCACAGCAGCTTGTTCAGATGCCAGCCTGGCTGCCACAGCTGCAGCTGCATTTTCATTGACAGCTGTGTGGGCAGCCTGCTGGTCACCTGCTGGAAGGGACCTTGCGCCGCTGACCCTGACATCGCTAGCTGCTCCAGGTCGCTGCTCTGCAGTCACTTTCAACTCAAAATAATGATGATCTTCTTCGAGACCCTGCTTCGATGGGTTCTCGTTTTGATGAGGGAGTACGCAGTCTGCTATGCCTGCTTCAACTGGAAGATGTGCAACATTTAGTGCACCAGGCTCAACGATCTTTGGGCTTAGTGGGCTGCATGACAGCTGTTCAGATGCCTCTGCTGGTACACTTGAGACAGAAGAACTATATGTGTTATGTTGAAGGGCTCCTTGAGTGTTTGGATCCACCTTTAATGTTGCACTGACATCAAGGCTTGATGTATTCGCTGTCTCGACTGCTGCAGTCTGTGGTGGGCTGCATTCCTCTGTGGCGTGTGATGTATGTGGTTCAACCGCTGCTGTGTTTGCGTCACTGCCGGAACCATCTGCAGCTCTGGGTGTAGAAAGATTGGGGGCTGCAGCATTTTCAGCTTCTGGAAGAGCATCACTGCCACTGGATAGCCGTGCGAAGGCTGCTACTGCCTCTGCCACATTATGTTGAGTGGCAGCTACTGCAGTATGCTCTGAGGGTAGCTTGATCTGCTGGACCTCCTGCAGCGTGCATGCAAGCTCCTCTGCAAAGGCATCTCTTGCTGTGAGTGCTGCTTTGAGTGCCTCGAGGGAGCTCGGTTCGCTAGCCAAACCTGTGACACAGCAGCACCACATCCAGGTGGTTGAAGAGAATCATTACAGTATGCAAGCGGTACTCTGGTCGTGCACAGGGTTCATGCCCGCCCACCTTGCTCATCATATGCAGACTGTGGTTGCTGGGTGTGCCAGTTGCTGGACAGACAAGAGGACACTTCTGATGGCAACGCGGCCAGCTCCTTTTCAATCTCAGCATCGACGTCAAAGTCATCATCACTGTCTTGAGCGGGCATGTGTGCTTTCCGGCATCCTCCAATGTACTGCTTCAGCACAACTGCTACCTGCAGTCTGCTGTACTATGGATGCGGGGCTGCAGTCTCTGGTCATAACTCATCGCCATTCCCGCCAGAGTGAGCAAGATAAGGACATCAGAAGTGTTCTACAGGAAGCGATAGACACGAAGGTCACTCGTCGCGGTCAACACCTAGGTCTCTTGTAGGCTCCCTAACGGAGCTTGAAGCTTCATGCCATCACGTACATATACAGTCAGACCAATTCGTGTCCATGTTCGACTGCTATAACACCCACAACACGCTTGCACTGTCCGCTTTTGCTGGAGGTGGTTTTCAACCTCACGGCAGGCGATCGCAGCTTTCGCAGCATCTTAGAGACAGTAGATGAGTGTATTAACGTTGCAGCAGCCCAGTGAGCTGCAACAGAGCAGGCCATGGCTCGCTCTGTATGGTGTGATGCTCAGGCCAAGGCATCAAGCAGTCCACTCAGAAGATGTACGTCCTACAGACTTTCTTCACATGAATTTATGAATTCATGAGCAATTGGAAGGCGCTTGATGCATCATCTGTGTGTGATTTTACCAGCAACGCTTGTCTCCACACAAGCGTTCCATGCCGTCGTCCACAGCTTAGCTACTGCAACAACGCTCAAGTTGTGCCAACATACATGCTCATGCGCCTTGCATGTACTGACGTCGAGTCATTCGTGTACCTGTATTACTGTTGTTACTGTTTACCCCTGCTGCAGGTTGAGCTGGCACCAATCCAGCGGATTTTCCCTGAGGAAATGATGAACACGATGTTTTCATATCTAGGGCCGTATGACTTGGGACGGGCCGCATGTGTATGTAGGCAGTGGAGGCATCTCAGTGAGGTATGTTGTGGTCATGCTGTGGCAGCTGCCCTGGTGATTAACCAAGGGCCTCGTGGCTGCGGAGGGTAACTACTACCAACCTCTGGCAGTGGGTGTTGCAGCCAGCAGAGACCCCTTCGCGCATGCTTCAAAGCACTCTGCGTTTATGTCTAGTTCAAGCAGTGATTTGATCCGCAGAAGGTCACTGGGGGGAGGTTGAGCCAGCAGCATGCCTTCACTCTGATCTTGCTGAGGGTGTCAATAAAAGAAGCGCAATCTCAAGGCTTCTGTTCTGCCACGTTTTCTGCAGCACCCTCGACACTGGCAGGCTGCATGTGAGCAAGCTTATGGTGCCTGCCACAAAGACGTCACATGCAGCATAGAGTTGATAAGGAAAAGCCACAGGTATGCATGGCACAGGTCCCCCAGCGCATATGTATCTGGTGGTCACCCAGTTGCAGAAGGGTTGAGCTGAGGGGGCTGGCAATTTAGTGAGCCATGTTATGCCCAACACGTACAGCAGCAGAGGATGGCATGCCAGGGTTCTCCTGCCATCAGCAGCCTGTGTCGTGTGTTTAGCTAGTGGGCTAGGATAGCAGTGCAGCCTCTTTCAGCTTTGTGTGGCTTCTTCTGCTACAGGAGCAGCTGGCGGCGATTATTCCTGGAGTGTCCTCATTTGCGGTTTGATGGCATATATGTCAGCCGCAACACATACATCCGACAAGGTGTCTCAGAGTGGAAGAGAGACAAAGGCGTATGCTTCCTTGTAACATACTTCAGATACTTCAGGTTCTTCCCAGATGGCACACTGCTGTACCGCACCAGCCCGCTCACAGTCTCCAAAGTAGCAAAGAGCTTGATGCGGAACCCATGTCAGGCGCAGCAGAAGCAAAAGCAGCAAGACCAGCATGTCTTCACTGGGCGATATGTCATCAAGGTACGTTGCCCCATCGCAGCACCAAGCAACGACTGTCCTCGTATGCACACAGCACACGCGAGGCCTTGCACCCTCTGCAGTGGACTAGTGGCTAAGAAGCTAAACTGTTTGCAAGATTCTCGAGTTTCAGTCATGCATTCCTTGTTGCTGTCAAGCTGTGTTCACCACTTACCTGCTTTTGGTCTCAGCTGCATAACTCAAGTATCTGCCATTGCCTGTTCTGCAGGGTGGCAAGACCTTCATCATCATCACATACCCGAACAGCCGTAACACTGAAGTACGAGCGCGCTGCTTGATCCGTGGCATACCTATGCTTGGTGCAGCAAACAGGTTGGATATTGAGGAGCTGGCTAGCTTTGACAGGGAGGACGGCAGCAGTGCTAGCATGATACGTTCAGGTGAGTCACGCTTAACCCTGTCTGTTGTTCAGGTGTCAATGCAGCGTCTGCAAATCTGCTGGATCACATCAACTGCCATATGTATTGCTGCTGCTGCATAGCACGCATGTGTCATGCATCTGATGAAGGGATTCCTTGTCTGCCACTAGATGAATACCTCCATCAGGTGTATACCGCATGTTGCTACAGGCTGCATCACCATTATGTCAGCTGTAAGCATGCGGACTGTTTGTATGCTGACTGAGGACCTATCTGTGTCTTCCTGCAGACCCTGATGAGGACCCCAGTGGTAGTGGTAGCGTGACCAGCTACAAGCGCGGTCTGTCTACCTGTGTATTCGTGCCTTGGGAGGGTGTTGTGAGCAGCCCACTCAACTTGGCAGTCAAGGACATGGATTTCTGGATGCCAGGCTGATCAGCTAGGGCAAATCGCAGCTTGTGATAGTCATAACTTGGCTGCCATCGTTGCTGCCGGCTGCTGGTGATGACATGGCTCCTGGGTTGAGTGTTGTACATGAAATTCAAGTTCAAATAGGGTAGCACTTGTGGCGGCCGTCAGCCAGCACCTTGCTGTCCTGTGTGGCAGAGTGTGGGGGGATAGCTGCAGTTGATTCTGAACTGCAGAATGTATGGTCTAGGAGTGCATTGAGTAGGTGACTCACCAGATGGTGTGTGTGTGTGTGTGTGTGTGTGTTGGAGTGTGTGTACCTTTCTTGTGTCAGCGACATCGTGACATCACAGTTGTGGCTTTAGATGCCTTGTGTGGTGCAGCAAACATGCTGCACACCGAGTCTGTCAGTGTAGTTGTTGGTGGCACTTCTGATGCCTTCGCGTTGCACAGGCATTGTCATCCATGCCACTGTTGTATACTAGTTGCTACCAGACAGTTTTCCAGCTTGTGCATATGTTGTGTTGGGTGGCATATTTCGCAGTAAATGGGACAGGTGGCTACTGCTTGAGAGAAGGCCATGCAGCGGGCAGCAGTGGTCACCTGTCAGACTGCAGAAGTGCATATTGCCAGCATTGCATGAGAAACATGTGCAGTAGATGCATGTGTAATTGCAGTGAGCGGGTGGAAAAAGGCTATGTTGGGGCAGAAAGATACTGCTTCCAGGTTCCTGTTGCAGCCTCTATGTGTTGTGAGTTTATCGAGAGTACTCACCACAGCTGCAAGGCCTTCATAAGACCTGGCTTGGACCAACAGCACGTAGCATAGCGTGGCATAGCAAGTCTAGTGGTGAGTGTGTTGGACCTCAAGAGTGTTCTTCTATACTGTGTGCTTTCTTGGTGTGAGAGTGAGGTGTGATAGGAGTGCAACGTTGTTGGCCAGACTTGTCTTGGGTATTGCAGTGTGTTTTCTCACTTGTTTAGTACAATAGTCATGGCGGCAACAGTGGTGCTGTTGCAGGCTATAGATGCGGTGCGTTTCTGCAGTTGTGTTGCTGCTGTCCTGCTGATCTTCAGACTGGTTGCTGATGTATCTTTGCTGCATTAGTATTTGGACGACTTCTTCCGTTGTCAGACCTTCAGTTTGTCTGGTGCGTCTTGTCCATATCCTGAAGTCTTCTTAGCTTGTTTGTTGTTGCTGCTGCTGCTGCTGCTGCTGTTTGTTCGAGAATGCTTACATGGCCGTTGCCAGTTCCTTGTTGTTTCTCCATTATGTAACACTGTCACCGTGACTGTCAAAAACATGTGGACGAATGTCACATTCTGGGCAGATGGCTGGTGGTTTTGTGTTCAGATGGACCCCTCGGGACGTTTGCAGCAGACCTGATGTATGATTTGCCGTGCAGCAGCCAGCTGAAGGTAATCGGGACAGGGCTCGCAGTCTGATCATCGCTTGGATCAGCGTGAAGCGCCACGATGTGTTCACGGAAGCGACCGTCGCATGCGGACGATTTATGCAATGATCAAGATGATGGAGAGATAATGAGCGAATACATGCCAAGTGAGACTGAAGAAGCAGAAGCCCTCAGCTCGGACTGGGAACCAACAGCACGTCCCTGCAAACGACGAGCTTGCAGAACAACAGCGGCAGGTAGCGTGTTTTGCTGGTCAACCCGTACAAATCTAGGTTGCCTGCTTGATTGTTGGAGTGTTTCACAGCAAGATTGGATTCTGGCAGTGATGCAGTAGATCAGCAACAACACAAGTGATGGCCTAAGAGCATGATCAGGCTGCTGCCCAAAGCTGCAGTGCTCAGTCCATGCTGTTGAGCTGGGTGATCCAGATCAATCATGCTGTTACATGTTCATGTTACAGGCAACAGTGTAACGGCAGAGACCAGCAGCCACCCTTTGAGTAGTACTGTACCACATCAACAGCAGCAGCAGCAGATCAGATTGCGAGAAGGCAACCAGACTCTCCGAAAGGACTTCACCAACCTGGTAAGCTTTTGATTGCTAGGGCAACTGTCGCATATGCGCGGCCCAAGCTGCAGT
>JARWLF010001352.1:0-10510 GCA_029853055.1 Scenedesmus sp. KT-U | reverse complement strand
TTGAAGTAAGGTTACGGTGCTCTCATAGATGACAAGATACGGTGGATACACTGTATCGGCACTGCCAGGTGATGCTATTGCCACAACAACAGCAGATAGCTTGCGTGGACCAAACGTTGGAATGGAAAGCTAGTTTTCTGACTAACTACACTATAGCTGCTTTGGACTCCTTTCAAGTTGGCAAGCACAATCACACTCATCAGTATTATGCATGCACATACAAGCTTCAGGCCATCCATCTGCTTATTCTATTGGGTTTGAGTTGGTGATGCATCAGTAACAGTAAGCAATAGGTCCGTAAAGGCTCTGTCGCGGGGCTCTTGCTTGCTCTCGCAAACGTGGATCGATAGCACTGGTCATTACTGGTGGACAGTGAGGCTCACAATGAATCTGGGTGATACACGAATTGTCAACGTAGCTCGCACAGGCGTCGTCGTGCACGAAGTAAGTTGATATGGTAATCTTTCAATGTGTGGCCAGCAGGCGTCATGATTCTCACTCGTAGCTGGTTTCATTAGCGGTGCTTACCTGACGATAACTATGTGCACGTTTTTACTTTACCCATGTGCGCTGGCCCCCGGCACATTCTCGTCGCTTGTTTGCGGTCTGGTTGACAAATGAGCTCTCAACGGTTGCAGGTTGAGGCTGACCTCAAACAACTTGTCAAGCTTGATTCGACAAGTAGCTTTGTAGAAGGGATTCGTGTCCAAGCAGGACAGAGCGCGCCAACTACAGTTTTCTTCGCGAGGTGCCCACCTGTGACCACAGAAGAGCAGGTCCGGCAAGTGTTCTCTGATTTTGGCCAGATCGACGAGATCAATCTGTACCGCCGATGGCAGTCAGCAAAGACAAGTAAAGGTTGTGGGTTTGTTCGTTACAAGGAGCATGCAGCAGCGGCTGCAGCCCTGGAGGCTCTCAATGGGAAGTTTATGTTTGAAACCAGCGAGGCTCCAATGGTGGTGGAGTGGATTGACCCGGCACGACTGGTGACCCGACAACCGACATCAGGCAAGTCTGTGGTAGCTGCTAAGTACTTTCTGCAACTGAGCAGGCCTTGTCTACTCATCATGTTCTGGTCAAATGGCTGGCTGATGTCACTATATGCATGTTTGACCTTGCAGGACCTGCAGGATATCACTGCACAGTTGCAGGCATGTATGTCCTAGTGCTGAGAAGATTTGTCACCCGACATGATTTGTTACCCAACATGGTCAGTGAAGGGCATACATGACTGCTGCATATCTGCTCAACAGCCATCTGAGATCGGCGTTTTGAATTCTAAACTGTCGCAGGTGGCAAGCAGTCAGCTCCCAGGAGCCGTAAGAGTGGCAAAGAGCAGCCTGGAGACAGCACTTCACCACCCCGTTGTCAGCAGACACTTCAGAAACCTACTGTTATCCATGCGGTGTCCGGGGCTCTGCTTGACCAGAGCCGTATATTGAACAGCCAGCTCAGGCCCTGCAGCAGCGGCATGGGTCATGGCACTGCTGCATCCGGTGCGCTCATGTTGAGCGCACTGCAGGGACAAGAAGTGCATGGCTGTCTGCCAGCCCGCATGGTGCACATGCAACACCAGAGCAAGGTGGGGCAGTGCTAGGCTGCAGTGAGAGTCATCAGCATCGCATGGACAGTTGTTGTCTGGATCTGCATGTGACAGCTGCAGGAAACAGGACGGCTGTAGTTGAACCCATCGCAATGCTCATGAATGCCATCTCCCACATCCAACCAACCCAACCTGCCCTGAAGGGCACTTGTGCACCCCAGTACGAGAGTTCTGCAAGTCCAATTGAGCTGGTTGTCCTCCATGTTGGAAGCCGTCAACTGAGCAATCGTTGTTTGCTGTTCTTGCAGGTTCCTGCACCAATTCTGGCTGGCTCAGGGCTCCATGCACTGCATCATGTCGCTCCTGCAGTCAGTACTGCTGTCATAGCTGGCCCTGCATCTGCTCTGGTGGATCCCACCTCTCTGTTGCAACCCAACACACATCAGCCATGGGTCAGCAAGCCTCTGGACGTACTTCCAGCACAGCTTGGGATCGTTTCAGACGAAACAAACCTTCCCTTGTACATACCTATGAACAGCAGCTGCGTTGCCAGTGTTAGCCAACCCTTGATTGGGGTAGACAGCGTGCAGGCAGTGGGATCCAACAGCACACTGCTGACTGCTATGGGCAGTTGCAAGCAGAACTCTTCCAGCGCACACGTCATGTGCTTGGAGGACATTGCTGCAGTAAGTGGTTGCTTGCCTTTGCAGTCTGGTGAACAGATGAGCGGACTGGGCGCTGCTTCAGGACCCTGGATCACCAGCTGCGCGTCGGCAGGAGTGCTCAGTGGCTCGGCAGCGTATGCTCCCATGCACAGTGGGCTCACAGCATCAGATTGTGTCAGCTCCTTTTCCCACCCGCTGTTCAAGTCTGTAAAGCCAGGCTTGGATGGTGTTGATTACAACAGCTTGGATGGAGCGGATGTAAGGGTTCTGCAGCAGCTTCAGGCAATGGGCATGGTACATCCTGCAGCTGCTGGCGGCATCGGGAGCGACGTGAACATCGCTCGGCAGCCAGCAGTTGGTGGCTTACTTGAAAACACGGTGACGGGGGTAACACAGGGGTCAACACAGGCACCAGAGCTGACTGTCAACCCAGGAAACGCTCAGAACATCACAGATTGTACGACGAACAAAACCCCCACAGAGGGTAGCCAAACAAAGGCGACAATTGCAGTAGAACCAGATGTGACAGCTGATATCATATCCAACATGGAACTTCTGAACAAGGTGTCTGGAGCTCACGTTGCACTGGTGGCTGATGGGCAGGGTGTCCAACTGCATGTCAGGGGAACGTTGACTGCAGTGAGTGCTGCTTATCAGATGCTCTGTCTGTTGTGCCCGGGAAAACAACCAGTGCTTGGAGACCTGCTTGTTGCTCAAGATTGAGCGCATGCAGTTGACTCGAGCTTTGGAACTACTACTAGTGCTGGGTTCTGCTGATGGCTGCATGAGGTGTGCGAACAGGGAATCAATCTGGGGGTATAACTAGGGGGCTGTTGACGACTGAGGTTGGTTTTGTGGCACGACTGCAGCTGCTTGTTGAGTGGCTGTGTGATACTCAGTCATATGGGTTAGTTGTACTGATGTGCTGTTTTCTGATGCCGGTCATGAGCTGAGTTGTTCTTGGATATGCTGCACAAGTTCGCATCGGCATTTCTGCGTGGAAGCGCAGCTGTTGTCTGTTCATGTGCCACAACAATCTTTTGCATGTCCGTAAAATCCGCTTCGTGTGCAGAACATGACTATGCATGCAGGGCGTGGCTGCCTAGAGCTTTGAACGAAAAGATTTCCATCATACACATGTCTATAGTATACATCATCGATCATACAATGCAGGCACAGCAGTTGTTTGCCTGTGTGTCGTGTACATTGATTCAACTACTCTGTTTCTTCAGCTCTGTTCACACCAAGGTGTCTGATGTATCAGGACCTGGTGGAAACAGAGTACTCTCTTACTGCCTTGATAATCCAGGGTGGCAATGGTGTCTGTACAGTGGTTGTTATCTGCTTGAGATTGCACGTCTTGTGCTAGAGTTGGGGTCACTAGATGCTGTCATAGACAAAGCATGTATGTCACTGCAAGACTGGCTTCATTTGGCTGGTGCATTGTGTACATGTCTTGACTGCAGCCAGTTGTGTAGTCGAGCTGCAGGAGAACTGTTGCCTTCATTGGGACAGGGTTGCATAGAGGGTTGCATACACTATCTGGGTTGTGACCAACTGGAGAGCAATCAATGTAGCTGTTTCAATCGTTATGTGTCCTACAGGCAGGCAGGCGATGATACATTCTGGGCCACCTGCAAACATATGCGAAAGCATTTTTTGGTGCCCCAGTCTCATACCAACTTCAAGTGTTCTTCAGCTGCAGATTTACTTGGCATAGTAATAGTGTGCACTCTCAGCTTATGCAGGAATGATCTTGGTTCAATTGCCTAAACGATCAGCCATTGGGTTGCACATGCACTCAATACAATAGCATCATACCACCCGAGCCAGGAGACACGCTGGTGTCTGTCCGAAGAGTTGATTTGATGTCTAGTGTAACAAGGACAGTGTGTGTTGTGAATGTAGGAGAACATCTTTGATGGGGTTGGTAGCTTGTGTGTGCTGCAGCGTCATAGCCTGTGGTCTCTTGCTGTGCTTGATTTCACTCGGATTGGCATACTTTCCACACAAGCTGCTACTGGCATGTTCACCTCTGCTGTTGGCGGGTGCGCAGGTGCACCAGTACATCTCATCATGCTGCTGTGTGGGTGTGGGTGTCTTCTGGGGGCCCAGGGGGGGTTGCGACTTGTTCTCAGTGTCATAGTGTTTACTGTTGCACAGTGTGTGGACAGTGCCTGCTGTCGGCGGGCCATGTAGCACAGCTTGCATATGCTGTCAGTACATCAGCATGCGTCGCAGCAGGGTGTGGACTCCCAGTCAATGAAGCAGCTCACGTTGCAGGAGCAATGTGCAGGGTATCAGGTTGCGTAGTGCCTGCTTGTTGTCAGCAGACAGCATCTTCCATGAAGAACATTGTCATTCATTGGGTGCTCGTACTACTACTTTGAATCTTGGTAGAACTGAACTCTCTGGTTGTTGCTTTTGCCGGTGTACTTGCTGCACCCGACACACTACAAGGGGCTAAACTTGGCATGTTCCTCCTGATGCCGTTTGGAAGATGAGGAAATTCGTTGTACGTGCTCAGGGGTTGCTATGCAGACACCGTGCGAAGTGCTAGGCAGTAATGCAATGCTGTCAGGGCATTTGCAGCGTGGGTCCAAGATGGTTCACGTGTTGCAGTGTTGATTATTATTGCCCTAATTGTTCTGTGGGGCTCTTGTACAGGTCCTTGCTTGCAGTGTTGGCAGTGCTGCTGATTATCCAATTGCTTGCATGGTGGCTCCATGACTGTGTGCCTCACAAACAAGCCTTTGAAGGAGTTGCTGTTTCACGAATCAACCTGACTACAGCCTATCTTGGTCAATCAACATCACTTGCCTGTGGAGCTACTGTAGGCAGCTACTTAGCCGGCATTCGCAGGTGTGGCTATACCCAATAATTAGTACTTGGTATTAGTCTAACAGTAGTATTTTGTATTTGCTGCTTGCTCTAATGGTAGCACCCCAACTGGCTGGTTTCCAGATGTTTCAGAGTTGCTTTTACAGCCCTCAGCATATCTTATACACAAATACTACAGCAGGTGTTATGTATGTATGGTTCTGTGCGCATTGTGCAGCTGTAGCAAGGGTTTTGTGATATTATATCATGCGTAATCCCGGGCTTGCACTGTATGTTTGGTGCTCTCGAGCGTCTTTGCAGCTTGTTAGGATGTACTTGTTGCTGGCCGAGTTCAGACAGCTGTAGTGCGAAAGCATGCCAGCTGCTTTCTGATCAACTGCTGTCGGCTTGTTGGTACGCTCAGCATACAATCAGGTTGATTGTGGTACATCAGACAAGGGGCGTCTCATCAGCGTGGTGTTGTGCCACATGTCAAACATCTACATCCAGGCTTGGGGCTGTTGGCTTACTAGAGTGTTTGATAAAGTTTGCTGGAAAGAGTCCGCCTGCAGTCATTCAGTGCTCTCTGCTATATGTGCTGTAGTTCCTTGGTGTTACTTGTTGCTGTCATGGTCATCTGCCACATACAACATGCAACATGATCCCTGTCACTCTACGGACTTGCCTGTTTGCATGAAGTTGCAACTGCAGACAAGTTTGCCTGATCATGATGGCAGGCTGGCTTTTTGGTTATCAAACATTCACTCCACGTCTTGGACCAACAGAGGCCCGTGGTCGTTTGACAAGATGCATCCAATGATGATAAGATGCATCCGATCAGCTGAGTCAGCTGACCATGGTCACTTGCAGTGCTGAGCCCCAAAGCTGTGATGTGCAGTTGTTATCAGGGTTGTGTCCCCTTTATATAACACAGACACTAGTTAAGATCTCCATTTGTCCAGGAACTTCTGCAAGCAGCTGTGCAGGTCTGCACTGGGTATGGGCAATCGCCAGGATCTCATGTGTCATCATTTGAATGCTGTACTACAGATGATCTGATCGTAGTACGATCTGATGGTGGCCATGATTAACATCCCCTGGTGGAGAGACATCGTCGGCTGCATGTAAACCTGGTAACACTTGCCGAGTATCCATATCAGTTGCAGAACCATATCAAGGCTTGTCAGGCTCCTTGCATCCATCAGGACTCCATCATACAACGGGCTCGTCTTCACCTGAGCGGTTGCTAACTGATGATCAGCTGTGATCATCAAGCACAAAGTTTGTGCTTGAGCATACAGTTATACTGGCTGATGAAGCCAGCACATGTGCAAGACCGCATGATCACCACGCACTGTCGACCTCACAGCAGCACGTACAGATATATGCAGGCCATGGGCATGGAGAGCTGTGAAAAAGACAGAACTGTAGCTATGGTTCATAATAGGTTTGCTATCGGTAGACAGCACAATCACCTGCCTCCTTGAACGGTTGTGGTGTACATTCTACCTTCAGTAATCATCTCAACGCAACCTTGGCATAGTACAGGACCGACTAACATCGGGGGTGCACGTGTGATACTGAAGGTGACCATGAAGGGCTGACACGTGGCGATCGTCACAAACAGCGTGCACAACAAACCAGGTCGATTCTATTGAGCAGTATCTGCGATACGTGCAGCCACGAGCAACCAGCCAATGCATGCGAGCCTTCATGACACGGTTGCTTCTTACATTATCTTAGGTTGTTGCCTGATTGACTCGTGCGCACCTCTCCATTTGCTTGTAGTTTGAATACGCAATAGACCTGACCTTGCAGCCCATAACCTTGTGCAAGCATATCGTTGCTGCTCAGGCAGCGAGCTCCTCTGTGATCTACTTGCTCAGTAGTGGCATACTTGAACCGTTCACTTTGTTAGAATATGCCGGAGTATGCTGGTGAGCTGCCCCGGGCTACAGTTGCACTAAGGGCCCTCAATCTCCAGGCACCGATGTGTGTTCCCAGGTCCTTGTTGTTGCTGACCCTTGACCAGCTGTATCTAGTTTGATGACTGGCACGTACTGTCTTCGCGCCTGTACCTACTGTTCCGAGCTCTGGGGTCAACAACCTTGGCTGGCCACGGTTCACCATGTGTTCCGTATGTTTCATGCAGGAGGCAGCTCTCGCGCAGATGATAATGACGTCACAAATGTGTCTGAAACCAACGATCAGGGATTCAACCATGCAGCAGCGGAGAAGCATACGGCTGCAGCAGCAAATACTCAGCTGGTGCCTACTGTTCCCAGCTTCCAGGATGCTTCAGATCAGGCCTCCACGTCCGACGTTCAGCGCCAGCAAGATCAGGACGCAACGCAGCTTTCGGCAGTCCTCACTAGTGCGCTAGCTGCAGCTGAGGATGCCGTGCATGCACCCAGCAGACTCCCAGTGTCCACTGCTGCTGTACACAGCGACGCAAACACATCGCATGGCAGCTTCACTAGAGGCTCACAGCTGCACACACAGCAGCCAGGCGCTATCATTGAAGCAGCAGAACTATCTCAGCCCAACCAGAATCACATAGCAATCACAGTTCAGGACAAACCAGCAGCTGAGGTCACAGCTACTGGCAGCTTAGCGTTGCAGCGCAGCTCAACCAACCTATCAGCAGCATCACAGTCTAGCATCAGGGAGTGCCGGATATGTCTCTCGTCTGATAGTCAAGATGACCTCGTGCAGCCATGTAGCTGCACTGGCAGTGTGAAGTATGCACATATGGAGTGCTTGAAAGCATGGGTGCATGAGCGCTGTAATCTGCAGGTAGGTGGAATGTAGAGTTGCTGTTTGCTGTACAACACTCGGTTGTGGCGGCTGATCCTCTGCATATCCAGTCCACCGGTACAGTTTACTGATGCCAGCACGCCATGTACAGCACTACACTAGCAGTTGTAACTAGCAGTACTCTTGACCCGAGACCCTGACGGTCAGTCTGACCCATGGGTAGCACTGTTGTCATGCGGACTCAACAACAGCAACAGGTCGCTCGTTCTGGTTGCAACATATCTCTGTCTGTATGTTGATGCTGCAGTGTGAGTTGTGTGGCAAGCAGTATAGAGACGAGGTCAAACCTCAACTAGAACCCCTAGTAGCTGGCAGACGTCCCCGGCGGGGTCGCAGCCGCACAGTGCGGGTTGTCAATGCCGATGGTGCAACAGTATTGTCTGTGGAAGCAGCTGATGGTGATGAAGATGACGATGAGGACACAAGGCCGCAGATATCATGGACAAGGTTCTGGTGAGTAAACATGACTGTAATCACAAACCTGCTCTTCATGGTGATGCAGCTTGGTGCCATCTATGACACACCTGTATCAAGGACTGACCGCTGTGTGCAGCAGTTGGTCGGTGCGTGCACTGATGATCTGCACCTGGGAGTACAACGAGGATTCATCACATGCTGGGTCATATGTCACCGTGTTGCTGTGATACACTGCATGCTCAAGTTCATGTTCATGGCAGCTTCCTATGCTGGCCTGTCATTCTGCATGGCACCCGCCACCTTGCACACATCAGAGCCACCACATCACAAGACTGACATCTATTGGTGACAGCAGATCAGCTCGAGAGTCCCATCAATGGTGCAGTAGACTGTAGCGTATGCTGCAGGTGCGGTTGCGCTATGCTCTTGACAGAACGTGACACCTGTTCTGCTGCTGCTGGTCTGCTGTGTTGCAGGATCCATCTTGGCATCCTTGTCGTGCTGCTGGTTGCAGTGCTGTACCTGGCGCTGTTTGTGAATGTTGGCGCCAGTGACAACTTCTGGTTGATGTTCTTGTGGAGAGCCATCACAGTCATATTGCCGCTGTTCCTGATCATTAGATGTGTGGCAGCGCTGTACGCATGGAGGCAACAATATGTGGCATCACAGCGGCACAGATAGAAGGAAGGTAATCTGCAAGCAGTTGGTACCCAGATTTGGGATGTGTGATACGGTGTACAGGGCCGGGGCTGTTTCAAAAGGCTGTTGCAAGACTTTCGAGCTGTGGCCATCTGTCACATTCAGATTGGTTTGAGCAGTTGTTGTGAGTTGAGATGTGGATGAGGTTTGCTTGAGCTGAGCTGCTTACAGACCTGCTTGTATTGAGGTGGGGTGTGTGGTAGTGAATCCTGGAAGCATGCTCAGTGTTGGGCGTCTTGATTCTGCTTGTTGTAAGTTGCTTGATCACGCTGGATTGTTGTTTGTGGTGCATGATATGTGTCCATCAGTGGGGTTACAAGTTGTATATGTGTGTTTGATACCTGTACCTGTACTGCAAGTAGGTTGTTCCTCTGTTTGTATATAATGTGCATGTGCATATCTTCCCTTGCTTGCTTTTCCCCTGCTACGCACTAGTTCTGATTGATGGTCTGAATACCTCACGATTCCAAAGCTGTCATGGTGTGGCATGAGGCGTACTACTAGCAGCTGACCACACATCTCAAGAGTCTTTGTTGCATATGTTGTACCTGTATGTACCTTTATGGTCGGGGGTGAGTTGTGCTCTCAGTATGAGTTTGGTATGAAAGACTTAGCTCATACTGCTGTGCTTCACCTGTAGGTCACGTGGTATGCAGTTGTCAAGACCTGTTGGTCACGCTGTCTGCTGTCTCAGCCTAACCGACGACACTTTCTCCACAAGTTTTGATGTTAGCGGACACGGTTATTTCCAGGGCACTAGCAGGAAGCTGTGCTGTGCGGCCGATTGTTGCCTCGTACTCGAGGTTGGAACTGTCTCCTGCTTGATTTCAGATCTGGACCAGTCTGTTTGCTGCAGAGCATTGATTGCTGCAAAATGGAGCTTTGCAGGAACCTGTAGTGTTGCTGACACACGTGTACAGAGCTGAGGTAGTACTGTTGATGTGTTTTTTCATGGAACCACACGGTGTGGTTTTGATCTGGAGTTACATCAATGTAACTCATCTTGCAGAATCTTCCCCAGAAGGAGCCTGTTAACCCACAGACAGCGTATGACAAATCAGCAATGTTGCTTGGATATCCTGGCAAGCATGCTATTGACCTACAATGCTACACACGTCGTCCCATACAGACAAGGAGCCATCAACACAACCACAGTACGCATGACACAGTCAAATATGGAAGCCATTTTGGCGCCCTTCTACTCTCTGAGTATCTATAAATATAAGCCAGCAGGAGAAGTGTGTAGTGACAAATTCAACCGTTGAGTGTGCAGTGCACGAGAGCATCAGACACAGACATTTAACCAGACAAAGCAACAGAGGCGGAATACGACTGCATCACAAGTATTGCAGACCCCCCAGTCGAGCACTGTTTGTTTGGAAACAGCGCAACACCACTGCTGTTTGCAACTATGGGTGAGGTTCACCCAGAGCGGGCTGTGTAACGAGCCCAGTTAGACTGGACTCTTGTATGAAAGGTAGGGTCGCGGGATTGTCCTGGGGACTATATCCGTGCCGACGTAGCCAAATGCCATAGTGTACCATATACC
>JARWLF010001351.1:0-10513 GCA_029853055.1 Scenedesmus sp. KT-U | reverse complement strand
ATCACAGTGCTGTTGCTAGTACACACGGCAGCAGGGCGGCAACTGCAGCAAGCAACGACCAGCTCAGCAGCTGCAGCTTCCAGATGTCCCGTAGCACCGGGGGAACAACTAGAGTTCAGTAAGCTGACGACCTCCTGCGGTGAGCAAAGGTCCATCAGAGACACCTCAAGATCTAGGTACCAACTACGTACGCTTGGTGCCTGGTGGCTCCAAGCTGTTGCCGTAGATCCAGCCAGCAGGCTGTAGCTTCCGTTGTAGCAACATATGCTTTGGGTGAGAATTGTGTAGTACCTCCAGCGCAATCATGAAGATGCCTGCTGTAACCAACCAGGACTACATTCACAATCACATCCTTCCACTCGTACTTACTTGCTTCATGTGTTGCTTTCGAACATGACTGCTGAGGTTCCCCGCACATGTTGGACCTCAATTGTGTGTCTATCACAGAATGACCTGTACTTATTGCAACCAGGCAATGGAGTCGCCAAAATGCAACTACGTGTACAAGCTGCAGTCTGTACTGCACGGTCAGCGTTAGCAACAGTAGCTGGCTCATGCACTCCCACTACCTGCCTGCTGTCATACATGCGCAGATGCCTCTGCTGACATGTGCACTACCTGTGTGTGCGGCATCTTTGAGACATTCAAGAGTGCTTACGCAGCCGGTGGAGCGAACTTCAACCCAAATGACAGTGCCAGCATGTCAGCTGCAGTCTCACGGCTTGCCAGCATCACTGCAGGGTGCATGGGTGCATACGGTAGCGAAGTTTCTTCTGCCTTGCAATTGGGGCCCAACAGTACATGGTTTGTCAGCTTGAGCAAACTACTAGATTGCAAGTTCCTGACCAACCCGTCTATCCAAGCACCTGAATGCCTTCAGAAGCTGATGTATGGCTTGGCTACAGCTGAATATACTCAGAGCAACAAGACAGGTGGGACTGAGTTGACGTGCAGGGTATCTATCGCATGACATTGTTTGCTCGGTACTGTTTATTCACTGTTCAGATGTCCATGGCAGTGTTCAAAGTGCTGTGACTCATAGGACAAGCTGACTCAAACCTAGCTACAGCTGTACAAGATGGTTCATCTAGAATGACTATGCGCAGTGCATTTGGTATGCCCGGAAACCACATTATATATATTGACCTGGTTTGCATGCTGGTTTGATGCTCAACCATCTCTTCCTTCATTATCTATTGCTAGTTCATACACACAATGAGTCAGCACATAGCAGACTGCTGTGGTACCAGCTTGCTCTTGATGGCTGACTGCATTCTTCAGACCCTCACTTACATTGGCATGCAGGAGATGAAGATGCTGTGGAGGTGGTGACTCAGAGTCCAGAGAATATGGCAAGTAGCTCCACCAACAACACAACAGAGGTACAAGCCACAGCTGGTGCTTCAGGCAGTAGCAATAGCAGTGATGCCAACAGAACAACTCCAGAAGCAGGAGAAGCTACAGCTCCACTTCAGGCTGGGTCTCCTCAGGCATCACTGGCTGTTCCTCTCCGCCCCACAGCCTCCTCTGCACTAGGCATTATCAAGCACATGCCCCCTTTGGCAGCTGTTGGTGTGCTTAGTTTTGTGATGGCAGCACTCTTCTGAGGCACTCTCAATATGTCTGGGCCAGCCTGGCGGCCTTGAACTGAAATAAGCAACTGTTTTACTAGGTATGTCCTGTTTTACTAGGTATGTCTCACAGCTTTGTGCCACCGGCTGTGATTGCTTCTGACACAGAGAGTCCTACATCATTACCGTTCAAAGTTGACACATGTTGTGGATGCTGGCCACTTCCTTGTGCATGTCAGACTGACTCAAAAGGACCTTCATATGTGTGGAACTCAAAGCAGTTCCCCAGGCATGGCCTACTGTGTCATGCAGCAGAATCTCCTTTGTTCCTTCCAACCGTTGCATGTTATTTTTTGTTGGTATTGATCGTCGGGTATATGCACCTGGTATGGATGTGCATGGGTGGTCGTACTACTAGGCTCACAACAAACTGCAATGTTATTTTATGTTTGTTGGCGGCTGTCTTACACTAGCACACGTAACAACAACCTATCTGCAGAAGCGTAATGGCAGCCAGCAAGTTTGATATAGTGTATGACTTTAGATGATTATATATACAATATGGCACTGCAGCACTTCTAAGTGCATTTGCAAAATGATTTCTGATATATTGTCGATATCCAGTGGCTATGTATATGTCGTGCAGGTGCCGCCACCGGCGCTGTGTCATGCGTGTGCTCACGATTTTTGATTCTTGCCTCTTGTTTCAAGAGGCAAGGTTTCAGATGTCACCGGTTCCATTCGGCCGTTCTATACTTGCAATTTGCTGTGCATAAACTATATTCCCACCATATGTTGCAGAGATCAAGCAATACCAAGATGGCAGAGCTATATGGGCAAGAGCATACCTGTAAGCTATACATGCAACAGTATATACTTGTTTCATGCGCCAAGTCTCCTTCTGATCACAATAGGGCTCGGGATATGTCTTGGTACAATGTCCCGGCTCTTTGATGGTGGCAGCTTTTTGCGAGCAGCTGTGTAGTGTGCCAGTGGTCTTGTATGTGCTCTGATGTGTCGCACAATTCTGTCATATCTCTATCTCAACAGTTCATGCATACGATGCTATGACATATGGTAGCAACTATACACTGGGCACTATGCGTGAACTTCAAAGTCCATACCATCCGATGCAGACTGCAGACTTCATCTGATGACATCCTGGAGGTGTTTGGACTGTTGCAAGTTGTTCGGCAGAAGAGAAGCAAACTGGGTGCATATAAAATATATATTTTGCAATACATGAAACTACAAGCAGTGCTTTCTGGAACCAAGCACTATCACAAGCCCTGGTACCTAGTCGCCAATGTCATACATTGTTGTCAAAACTGATCATCAGCTTTGTTCTAGAAAAAGGTGCTAGTAGTGTGGCAGCAGGAACAATAAGTGTGTAATCGAGGTCTTCCCAAGAGCTCGAGGACACACAACTTGTTTTCAACTACAGCCTACTTTCCAAAAGCATAGGAGGCAGTGTGCAAGTCGTGCTGCAGAGTGGTTCCTGCTGACTTGCCAATACTACCTCAGACGCTGCAGCTGTTACAACAGATAATGCACTAGGGAGCACCACCTCCTCTGCACCCTACATCCGAAGGCACATGCTTTGGGCACTGTTCACTTGAGCCTTCAGTGGAGTCATGCTTCTTATGAGACAAAGTCTGCAATCTGCATTGGCCAGTGCAGCATACAATACAATACAATACAATACAATACAATACAATACAATACAATACAATACAACCAAGGGTTTTCCCACCCAGGCACTAGCCCAGCGAGCCGACTACGCCGCTCTTGGGTTGTCGTTGATATTGTACCCGTCCTATCAGTCATTGGTTGGGCGATCGCAATTACCCGCACAAATCCGTCAATTCCGGTTCTCCCACCGGGATTCAGTATGCCAGTGCTTGAACAATGGCCCTGTCAGGCACAAGTCGGCCTCAGTGAAATCGATCCACCCAGCTGAATAGGCATCCGGTACACCCGCATCTGCGCTTATGAAACGGTCTGCTCCCCCATATGTTATAGCAGTAAAAATCTGCGCACCTGCTTGCTCGGTCGACCCGAATCGCAGACACACCGGTACCGGTGCCGTCGACGGTGCAGAAGCATGACCAATGCACGTGTCGCAGAATCCAAGTCCGACAGATGTGCTCTGTCCGTCACCATACATACAAAAGTCAAAAAACAAGCCACCTACAAAGAGCTTGCAATTGCACATCAAAATCGTGTAGCCGAGCAGGTGAAGCAGGCGCTTTGGTAGCGATTGACGTACAGTACTGTCAGCTAGTTGACCTTCCGGTCAGTTCTTCTTCTCTTCCTCTGGTTCTTCTCCAACGTCGACTTCGTCGTTTTCAAGTAACCAAACTAGTATTGCTGTTTGGTCTACAATTGCAAGCTTCCTGGCTTGAACGGTGCGTTCATTCGTATGACCAACATCAAAAGGCCAAGCGCGCTGGGAGGTTCGAACGGCACAACAGGAAGGAACGGGCGCACTCGGTACTGCCAAGGTTTGTGCACAAGCAGGTGGTACACCTTGCCAAGAAGACAGTCGAGTGCTTGTATCTGATGCGGACCATTGCCTGTAAGAGAGCTGTCTGACCAGAAACCAGTCATTCCAGTGACCTGGATTGGTTGGCTTTGGACCAACGAGTGTGGTTTCTGCACCCTGTCGTGTCTGTGAGATGGCTAGTAGACATTTTTGCATTGTCCTAGCAGCTGCAGCACTGCTTCATATGGTGGCAGGACGCCCACTGCAGCAGTCAATCACCACACTGCCTCTGTTCAAAACATCGACTGCAGCAGACCCTGGCTGTCCCCTCCCAGCAATGCAACATGCGCAGGTTGACTTCAGCTCCCTGACTACCTCATGCGGTAGGCTAACAGCAGGAAGCTGCAAGCAAACTTTGCAAGATCTCTTCCCAGGATAGACCTGCATGCTATAAGCATGCCATGTGGCTGTGCAAGACTCCCACCGGAGAGTCTAAGCATCCGATGGAGTAGTACTACTAGCCCAGTGGTATGTTGGTGTCTTATCAAAACTTGCCAGCTTAGCACAAATTAACTGTTGCTGCTTATTGCAGGCTCCACTGCGGACTTGTGCAGTGCCTGCTTTTGCAGCCTGTTCAATGCCTTCTCCAGTGCTTACGCAGCTACATCAGCAGAGCTGGATGCATCAGTCAGTCCAAACTCCAATGCTGCAGCTGCCTTGGTAGCCAGCACCACCAAGGCTTGCCTAGCTCAATATGAGGATGACATTTCAGCTGCCTTGAAAGCCACCGGTCTCAGCATGGCGCATTTAGCAACCATCTCTGAGTGCCCTTTCATGACATCAGTGTCTGCTGATGTGCCAAGCTGTATTCAGCGAACGCTTTTGGGACAGGTACCTTCACCTGTAGCTGGAGTTGCCAAAGCTGGGTAGACTGATCGCTTGATAACAGGTAGTTTGCTTCATACTTTGAACATGCTATAGCTCAGCACTGACCTGCACAGGTCAGTTTGCATGCAGAGTTCCATCAAACACTGAGTGTATTTCAGAATTGGTTCACCACTACCATTCATGCCTTGCTGGCGGCATCATGACTCTCATAAGACCGTCATGCCTGTACTGTAATGCAGTGAGTCTGCTTCTGAACGCCATGCTGGACTTGCTTTCAGCTTGACAGGTATCCCAGCACTTCTACAGCCTGATAAGAGCCATGACGGGATGATGCACCATGGGATGTGGCTTTGGAAACCCGACCCTTAGGATTGTTGGATTGGCTTCTAATGGCATCTGAGTCTTAAGTTCGACTCAATTCGATGCATTTTTGATTGTGTGTAGACTCGACTACACCAAGTTGAGCAGTTGCAAAGCTATCTTTGTGTAGCTGAGAACCAGCTGCCCCCACTGTGTTGTGCTACAGATCAGCCTTGTGCTGCTAGCTGCGATGGAATTGAAGCTGTGTTTGTCTCATATGTGAATATTGCATCTCTATGCACCCTAGTAAAGACCTCAGTAGGAAAAGGAAGTGCCCTGGCACAGATGTCCAGTGTTGCCAGTCAGGAATCTTTACATAGTGCTTTATGATGGTTGACCAGGGTACTGGTTCATCTCCCTTCCTTTGCTGCTGTAACTCTCAGTTCTGGAAGGTAGATGCCCCATTCAAGCAACAGCGTCCCCGTCCAGTACTGAGCATCCACTGTGCTGACCTGCATGGCTACAGGCAGACCCTGTTGAAAATCGACTCTGCTAGCAAGTTGCAGAGCAGGTACGCCCTGGTCGCCGTGGCTGTGTAGTCTCACTGCCAGGCCGTGACAGACGACAGCTTGTTACCAGTCTTAGATCAAAAATGCATACGCCGTCCACCTCCTCCACATGCTGTGCTGGTAAATTGCAGCTGTTGCTTTCTGCGGACTACTCTTTCAAAGAGCAGGTTGCAGTCCCGCTGCCCGTCAGACCAAGCCCATCATGCAACAGATACTGCTTAGTTGAGGCTTGCAACTATTGATGGTGTGTAGATACACCGAAGGCCCTCTGGGAGTGTGTAGCTATATGTGTGTGTGCAACCAACTGCTTGCCTGCAACTTGCAGTACTTGTAGAGCCCTTTTCTGCTGCTCAGTCTGAGCGGGTATGATACCCCTAGAGCAGTGCCCCACCCTAGACTACTTCCCACACCCTGTGGTGGTGCGGACATACAGATGCTGACAAGCTGCATCACTGCCACCCACTCCAGGTGGAAAACCTATGTTGCCTTTAAGTCATAGACAGCCCAAACACGGCTGGTGCTTGGCGATTCCTTGCCAGTTGTATAGTAGTCAATGCTGCCACACGCCTGATCTGAGTCTTGACGTTTGTTACCGCACCCTGCAATGGCTTTGGTTGTGTTGGGTGACTTGGACTTTGAGTTGAAGAAGAGAATGAAAACATACACTGAACCCAGGGATACTGCCATGTAGGTCCAATTATTGTCTGGTCGTATGAACCTGCACATACACAGAAAGACCTGATTGCCCTCAGTGCTTGTCGCTGCAGCTGCGCCAGGTGCTTGTGCAACTTGCAGAAACATCAACCCTATCATAAAGCATGGTCCTGTCAGGTGCTATATGGGTGTAGTACCGACATTCTAACAGACTCTGAGAAGGGCCGTTGGTTGCAGCTGTATACGTATACTCACTTGGATGCTGGGACTGAGACATCTTGCTGATAGCTCAGTGACTCTGCCTGCCACACTGCGGCAGTGTGATAGATTATTGTCCGGTATGCTCAGCTCAGTAGTTTGTCACTCACCCTGGATCCTTCAAGCTGGTTACAAGTAGTTTGTCTCAGCCACAATTGGGCCAAAGTTCCTCTCATCAGTAGCACACCCTCTTAAGGTGACGCCATTGGAAGTAGTCTGATTGCAATCTATGCGCAGCAAACAAAGAGGAACTGTTGGTATAGTATGCATCACGTCAGTCAGCCAACATCTAGTTACAAGTAGTCAGCTATGTGCCCCTACCTGATGAGTCATGAGCAGCACAACCCTACGGTCAACGGTCAACGGTCCTGCAAGGTAGTAACATATCTGACGAGAACACAGTGACACCACGAGGTGTTCATTGCATCAGCGCACATTGTTATGGCCTGCTACTAGCAATGTCAAAGTTCAAGTTATGTGTCTTGGTCCTGCTGATTCTGCTGCTGCTCCGTCGGGGGACATAGTAGATGCTTGGATGCTGACACTGCTACCGATGTGGGCTTTTCAGTGTGCCAGCTTCTCCCTGCTCAGCACTAGTAGGTCTCAGCCTGTTTTCAGTAACATCAACAACTTTTACTCCACATAGCCTACGGCTAAACACCTGCGGCTGGCGCCCGGTGAATGATACTTGCACAGGTGCAATCATCCACGATGCATAACGCGCTGCCATGCTTACCAGCAGCTTCTTTCGCGAGGCCAAAATCATGAATGTGTGTGCCAAATCTTTGCTGATCATCAAGTGTTCATCTCTGATGACGTTAGCCGTAAGTAAAGATGTCAGAGGTCCAGCGTTTGCAACACGGATGACATGTACGCTCGAGATCTTGTCAGACAATCATACAGGGTTTCTGCAGTTCAGACAGCCGATGCGGTACAGTGTAGAGAAACCCGCCCATCTGAGCTGCAGTGACATTCCTGATGACAAACAAAGTGGGGCATACGGGTACATATGCCGTGTTAGGGTGTGATGTACTGGGAACCTCACGCGTAAGAGCAGACCCGCTGGTGGAATTCAGCAGACCGGCTGGAAGAATAGTACTGTTGAGCGGATACGTAAAACAGTCCTAAGTCATGCTGCCATGGCGAAGCAGTGTGCAAGCGGCGTGCCCGCAGTCCGCTGGCGCTTCTACCATATATATACCAGCCGCTGATCACGAGTTGCACACCCGTCAGTACACAGCAGGCTTTGCAGATGGCAGGATACTGCTTTCCGAGATGAGGACAATGTCCTTACCGAGCACCTTGTTACCCGCAGGCGTGACTCCGTCTTCCGGGAGGGCTTTCAGGAAACTGCCGATCGAAGCCACCGCCCCTTCCAGACTTCTACACTCCTCCTTGTTATGCTTAGCCGCAACCAGTAGTTGTGCTATTGTCCCACATAACGTCAGACACCCGCTGGCAATACTCGTGGAATGTTGGTCCTCTGACAAGAAGTGCCTTGGTGTACATACAACACAGCACCAAACACAATGATTGCGTATTAGTGGATGCGTTTATACCCATTGCAGCTTGTCGATTAGCCACACATGTGTAGGAGTACATACACAAGGCCTCGACATGCGAAGGTGATCAATCCGCGTACCTACCGGGATGCAGCTGCAGACAGGCGGTCAGCTTGGACAAAATACAACGAGCGTTACGCAGAAACATATAAACAAAGTCGGCATGAACGCAGGCACTGATTCTCGTTCAGGATGTCCGCAATCCGTTCGCCCGTCCGGGCCGACAGTGTGATACCCAACAGACCCTCAATACTGCCCGCGACCAACATCCATGCACTACAGCCATGCAACGACAACCTAATACATTCTTGAGCTCCCGTTTTACACTGTCTGAACAGTCGGTTTGACTCGTCCCGTACGTCGGAACCATGATTGCGGGACCTGCCTTAAGCTTGAGCTTGCAGCACATGTCTGACCCCTTGCTATCGTTTGATTACTTCTGTCACCCATGCAATCCACTCATCTGAGCCGGCATTACGCGGCAAAGCTCCTGCCATGCTACTTTGGCAACACAGCCTGCAGCTCAGCTGGAGTATTCACCAGCGGCATCTGCATGTGAACTGTTTCATGAACCCGTACAACATGCACAAACATCCAGCATGCAACATCATAAATAAATGCGTTCTTTCAACAATTTTACCGTACTGTCATGAGCTGTTCCCAGCATCCTGGCACATCATCATGGGCAAGCTGCACAAGGAGCCTCTCCTGCACTTTTGTGAAAGAAAAGGGGGTTTAGCTCATGCAGTAGTTGAATGCAACATTTTTGTGCTCTGCTGCTGCATATTGAACACGACAACACCACTGTTCTTTCTCAGCCGCCAGCCCTGTCAAAGTTTGCTTTGCACCTTTTGCAGTGTGCGACAAGTTGCTGAGCTGCTGATGTGGTCCAGTGCATCCTACAAGCGGACTGAAATGCTGTCAAGATGTAATTGACTGCAGGTAAGTTCATCACCCAGATGTGTCCTACTACAGAAGCTGCTGCTTTTTGCACCCGGTATGACGAGTTACACCATCTATGCTCATCATATCACAGCTGGGCATCGATGTAAGCATACGCATCCTGCACAAGTGTCAGTCACATGTCGAGTAAAGTACGCCCATGATGGCATCCAGAGCCAACATCATACTCTGGGGATATCTGCAGGACTTGCCCAGCAGCCCATCGCGCAACCTACCTTGATACTCTATTCACAGCACGTCAGCCATGCCAGCTGGCTGCAGCCAGTGCTGTACATGGAGTCATCGAAGTCAATGAGCCGTGTGCCAGCAGAGGCAGCACAACACATGCAAGTGTGAAAGAAAGGGGATTTTGGCTCATGCAGCAAGAGTGCAACAAAGCATGACTTATTATAAGAGAAAAGTGTATGGAGCGATGCTAGCGCACTCCAGTACTACCAGCACATTCGATGTTTCAAGGTGAAGGTACGCCTGCTGCATCAGCAGTATATTTACTTACAAGCAGACTGTTGTGCAGTATAGTGAGGAATACACTGTGTAGGTCCTCAGGTCAGATTACTCTTCCACTGTAAAGGTGATCACCATCAGAGGGCTTGAATATTGCAGTAAGGCACAACACAAGGCCGTGTTGAAGGAAAGTCATCATATACGAGCATACTGCCACATGTAGTCTGCAGCCTGCTGTTTCTTTCCTGAGCTGGCATCCTTCATCATTCTATAATTCTCTGGTGGACTACAATGTGCAAAAGACAGAATTGACATGCAAGCAAACAACACGTGAAACCTGCACTGGGGCCGCCTGAAATGTGTGCTTTGAGACTGATGCGAGTTGGACCAGCCTGCGGAACCTTATTTCCAGTACATCTAGCTGTTTGTCAGTATTCAACAGTCATCTGTTCTGCTGAAAGTGGTAACATTTAAGCTTGTGTTTGGGTCAGGTAGCTCAAGATAGAATTTGAAGGCTTCATGGCCAGATACATAGACCAATCATCCAGTGTATCTACTAATATCCCTACTAAATAGGGATGTAATAGGGGTAGTACCAACATATTTCGACATCTAGACACCAGTTTGCGGCTTCTGAATCACCTTCCTCACGAAGTTCTAGCGTACTATGGGTCTACCTACATGTAGTACAGAAGCGTCACAGAGTCACACACGTTTGAGCATCCCTGGGTGTACCCGACGGCAGCTCCGGGGAGCGGTATTTGTGCTCCGTCTTCGCTAAGCACGCGCAGCAGCCGTATAGCACAACAGCAACACGGA
>JARWLF010001350.1:0-10514 GCA_029853055.1 Scenedesmus sp. KT-U | reverse complement strand
ATATACTTCAACAGATACTCGGATGAGGGCGACGCTGAGCGCGCGGCAGCGGCGATCGCCGACGCCGTTCGCAACGAAGCCCTTGCTCCTGGAGACCACATCCAGTAACTTGTGCGTATGCGAGACGTCTTCACCGATTCAGACACACGAGGCTCATTTGCGGGCCATGAAACCTTCCCACTGCGCCTGCTGTGGCTCAGCAAGGCCTATGACGCAGTGCGCGCAGGCGCTTCATCAAGAACATTTCGAGAACCAGACGCGATCGGGCGCTTCGGCGTCGGCAAGAACATGGCCCTATCGATGGGCTATTGGGCCTTAGCAGCGGAGGTGATCGAGGACTCAGCGGGCACCGTCAAGCCCACAAAATTTGGCGAAGCGGTCTTTGGCTGCGATGGTTGGGATCCGTACTTGGAGCAGGCAGCGACCATCTGGACGATCCACACCCATCTGGCCGGTCAGCCGATGATGGCGACCACAACCTATTTCGCCTTCAACGGCCTGAACGGCCCGGATTTCGACGCGCCGACGCTTGTCGGCGCTCTGGAGGGCATTGTGGCGCGGAAGGGCTGGAGGGCGACCGTCGGTACCTTGCGCCGCGACGTGGAGGTGCTGCTGCGAAGCTACGTCGCACGGGCGGACGCCTCCAACGAGGACGCGGCCGAACCGCTACTGGCGGAGCTTGGCCTGATCCGCGAAGCCCGGGTCGGCGGGTACTACGAGTTCGTCCGCGGACCGAAGCCCTCTTTGCCGGATGCCGTGTTCGCCTACGCCCTGGACCGCTTCTGGGCGCGCCGCCATCACGCGGCACCGGCCCTGACGCTTGAACAGGTCTGCTATGGGCCGGGGTCGCCTGGACGGATATTCAAGCTGACCGAGGATGAGGTTGCGATCCGCCTTTCCCGGATCGAAGCAACCACCGCGAAGGCTTGGCGGTTCACCGATACGGCGGGCCTGCGTCAAGTACAAAAAGCCGCCGAAGTCGATCGGCTTGGCCTGCTGGCGAGTGCCTATTCCAAGAGGGCGGCATGAAGCGGTTGAAAGACTTGATCCGGGTCGACGGGCGTTTTCAGCGCTCCGCGCGGATTGATGCGGACCTGAAGGGATTTCCACCGCTCGAAGGTTATGTATTGCAGGCGAGCGTGCGCAAGGCGCTGGCCGATATGGTGGGTATGCTGGCAGACAGCGGTCAAGCGGCCTTCACCTGGACCGGCCCTTACGGCGGCGGAAAGTCTAGCGCCGCACTGCTCGTTGGCACTCTTGTCGCGGGCGATCGTAAGACGCGCGCCTTCGCTCGGGGGCTTGTTGGCCCTGAGCTACTGAAGGATTTTGATCGGGCCTTCCCGGAAGAGAGTGGCGGATGGGCGGTCGTCGCCCTTACGGGCCGGCGCGCAAACCTTCGTGGGGAGATCGCTGCGGCCGCGGCCGAGAGCCTCCGATGGACGAAGTCCGAGCAGGCCGCCGCCGCCGCCGACGACGTGAGGCTGCTAGACTTGTTATTGAGGTCGGCCCAAAAGCGGGGCGGCGTTCTCCTCATCTTGGATGAGCTGGGCAAGCTACTTGAAGATGCGGCCGCTAATGGCGGCGACGTTCACCTGCTGCAGGATTTAGCCGAACGCGGTGCGCGTAGCGGTGGACGGCTGGTCACCATCGGGATCCTGCACCAGAGCTTCGGTCAGTACGGCGCACGCCTCGGCCGCGATGGCCGTGACGAATGGGAGAAGATCCAGGGTCGCTACAAAGACATCCCGTTCCTGACGGCGACGGACGAGACGGTGAACCTGATCGGCCGCGCCATTCATAGGGCTGACGAGGCGCCGCACGATCGGGCGCTCGCCGAGGCTGTGGCCCAAGCCGTAAGCCGGCGACGGCCGGCGGACGTAGCTAGCCTCGGCGCAGCGCTGGATGCGGTGTGGCCGCTGCACCCAATCACTGGCCTTCTGCTCGGGCCGTTGTCGCGCCAAAGGTTCGCGCAGAATGAGCGCAGCGTGTTTGGCTTCCTGAGCTCCTCGGAGCCGGGAGGGTTTCTGGAACACCTAGAACGAACCGCAACTGACAGCGATCGTTGTCTGTTTGGGCCAGATCAACTTTGGGACTATCTGGTCACTAACTATGGGATGGCGCTCACGGATGGCGCTGACGGACATCGGTTCAGCCTCGCGTTTGAAGCTGTGGAGCGGGCCGCAGCGCGTGGCGATGAACATCATGTTCGTTTGGTCAAAACAGCCGCGCTGATCGAGTTTTTTCGGAACGGCAGCGGCCTTGCTGTCGCCGACGACATCCTGGTGCTCGCCCTCCCCGACATCGCCGAAGCGCGGGTCCGCGCCGCCTTAGCTGAGTTGGTGGAATGGGCGATTCTGATCCGTCAACCGCGACTAGGCGGCTACGCACTTTTTGCTGGAAGCGACTTCGATCTGGAGGAGGCGCTAGCCCGCGCTCGCACGCCGCTCGATCGTGCGACGATCAGCGCCCTGCCGAGCCGGGCCGGGTTCGGTTCGGTCGTCGCCAAGCGCCACTATTTTCACACCGGGTCTCTGCGGGCATTCGAGCCCCGCGTCCTACTAGTAGGCGCGGACGATGTCCGGTCCAAAAAGGAACAAGACGCACTGGCCGGCGAACTTGAGCGGACGATCAAGTCGCATTCCCTCGTCCTACTGATCTCCGACGGCACGCTGGCGCCGGAGAAGGTCGATACACTGGCGGCCGGCCTAGCGCGCAAGCTTTGGGCCGGTAGGAAGGTCGTCGCCATCGGCGCTGCAGCGGGGGCGATCAGTCTCCGCGAAGCGGCTGCCGAGTTGGTCTCGTTGGATCGCCTACAACTGGACCATCCCCAGCTCGAAGGGGACCAGATCGCCCGGCGCGAGATCGCTGCGCGGCGATCCAACCTGCTCGACGATGTACACCGAGAGCTAACGGCGGCCTTCGAAGGGGCCCGTTGGTCGTTGGGACCGCCGCCAGGCAAAACGCTTTCACGCGAACCGCTCGCAAAGATCGCCTCGGCCGTTTGCGATGTCGCCTATCGCAACGCCCCGAAGCTGCACAGCGAGCTGCTGCAACGTGACAGGCCGTCTTCAAGCGCTATGGCGGCCGTGCGCGAACTCGGCCACGCGATGATCGAACGCAACGACAAGGCTCATCTCGGTATTGAGGGATATCCCGCTGAGCGCGGCCTCTACATGACCGTGCTGTCGCACTTCGGGCTTCACCGACGGGACGCCAAGGGCTGGAGCTTCGCAGAACCGGACACTGACACCGAGGCGGGGCGGAGCCTGCTGCCGGTTTGGAACGTGCTCGCCAACAGCCAGGACGTGAGCCTCGACGTCATATTTGATATTTGGGCCGCCGCGCCCTTTGGACTGAAGCGCGGGGTCATGCCAGTGCTGGCGATGGCTTATATCCTCGCGCGGCGTACGGCCTTAGCGGTCTATGCGGACAATGTTTTCCAGCCCAGTCTAAATACACTCTTTTTCGACCGGTTGCTCCAGGAGCCTGGCGCAGTCCGCTTAAAGCAAGTGGATCGGACCAAGGACGATGCCAAGATGCTCGAAGCGCTTGCTATTGGCCTACAAATGCCGGTGAAGTCGAGCGCACTGGAGATCGCCTCGGTGCTCTTCCAACGGGTAGAAGCGCTACCCGCCTATAGCAAGCAGACCAATCGGCTGCCGGAGGCGGTTCGCGCTGTGCGTGACACTATTTTAAAGGCGAGCGATCCTGAAAGCCTGTTGTTCCAGGATCTACCACAGGCCACAGCAGGTGAGCCGCGGCGGGCCCTCGAAGCGATCCTGGCGTGTGAAGAGGCCTATCCAGCCCTGCTTGCGGAGTTGACCGCCGAAGTTGCCTCCGCGCTAACGACCAACGCCGCCTTCGAAGGCTTGGCCGAACGCGCCGAGCAGGTCATTCGGGTGACTGGCGACCTCAGGTTCGATGCGTTCGCGATGCGGGCCGCCGCCTTCGACGGGGGTGCCAGCGATATCGAAGGTCTGGCGAGCCTTCTCGTCCACAAGCCGGCGCGCAATTGGACCGATCGCGAACATGATCAGGCGCTGATTGAACTCGTGCGCCTCGGCCGGATGTTCCGAGAAACGGAGGCGGTGGTGGCGATCCGCGGCCGCCGGGCGGGCGGACAAGCTTTGGCGGTCGTCGTTGGAATGGATCCGGACACGCCGGCGCTGATCCGCTCCTTCGAGATTACCGCCGCGCAACGCTTAGCCGCAGAAGCGCTGGCCACGCGGCTTATGGCGGAGATCGCCCACATCGGGGCCGAGGACGAGGCGGTCGCGCTGGCGGCGCTGGCCAGGACGGTTCAAGAGCTGAGCAGCAGGCAGGCAAAGGAGCCGGCATGATCGAACGGCACATCCTGGGTCTTTCAGGGGGCCGCGACAGCGCCGCCTTAGCGGTGTGGATGCGCGAGAACCGCCCCGAGCTCTCCCTGGAATACTTTTTCACCGACACTGGCAAGGAGCTGCCAGAAGTCTACGACTTCCTTGATCGGCTTGAAGGCTTCCTAGGCAGGCCGATCGCACGACTGAACCCGGATCGCGATTTCGACTTCTGGCTTCGGGAGTACGGGCACTTCCTCCCCTCGCCGCGCACTCGCTGGTGCACGCGTCAATTGAAGCTACGACCGCTGGAGCAATGGCTGCAGAAGGATCTGAACGCCGGCCACATAGTCCACTCCTACGTCGCGATCCGCGCCGATGAGCCGTCGCGCGAGGGTTACCAGGCAACTCACGCGAACATGCGTGTGCATCTGCCGCTGAGGGACGCGGGCATCGATCGCCGCGGTGTCATTGAAATCCTGCAGGGTGCCGGCGTCGGCGAACCCGCTTACTACCGGTGGCGGTCACGCTCGGGTTGCACATTCTGCTTTTTTCAACAGAAAATCGAGTGGGTCCGGCTGTTGAGAGAGCACCCCGACGCGTTTGCCGATGCAGCAGCGTATGAAAAGAATGCCCAAGCCCACGGTTCCCCGTTTACTTGGAGTCAAGGCGAGAGCCTGGAAGAGCTTGCCCGAAGCGACCGTATTGCACAGATCGAGGCCGATTTTGAACGCCGGCAGGAGCGGATGCGGGCCTCGCGCAAGCGTAATCCGCTCTCGGCGAAATTGGACGGCGAAGATGACGTGGACGCGCTTTACGGCGTGAACGAGGCGTCGGCCGGCTGCGTGGTCTGCCACAAGTAAACGAAGGTTCAGTCATCGACCCAACCTGCTCAAATGCGACACAGACCTATAGCGAACCGGCGATCAATTTCGCATGCGTCTGTGAGTCGTGGTTGTAAGGTGTTGTCAGGTATAGAATGTGGACGTGGGACGTGGCTCTCGACTACCCACGCGGCCCCACATGCACAGGGGCTGAGCGGGTTGGCCTGCTCTGTTCTGCCTTCACCTGAGTTATCAGGCCGACATCCTCCGCGTTTTCAGGAAATGAGACGGACACCACTACACGATCGGGTCGACCGGCGGACCGTCAAACATATCTGGCTATACGATCCGGAGCCCCATGGCTGCCACCTTTTCGCTGGCTCGGAAACGCGGTGGTGTCACCGCGCCGCCCTTCTCCTCTCGCTCGGCATGATCCACGGCACCTTGTCCAGCGTGTCCATGTCGATCACCTCACGGCCGGTCTGAATGCCCACCTCCGCGGCGATGGCCAGCAGCTTGCAGGTTTCGCCGGTCAGGCCCTCGGCCATGCGGTGGATGCGGCCGACCAGGTCCTTGGACCGGAAGTCGCTGTCGTTCTTCAGTTCCAGGCTCTTCACGAATCGGGCGATGAACAGGCCGTAGTCGGGGCCGATGGTCCACCGCGGCATGCCGATGGGCTCGAATCGGTTGCCGAGCTCCGGGCTGGTCTGGAAGACGCGGACCGCATCCTGCGTGCCCATGGCCACCACGGGGATGCGCAGTTCGTTGGAGAGGCTCTTCAGGCTGTTCAGCACCATGATCCGCATGTCGGGCTTGCCGACCAAGAGGTTGTTCACCTCATCCACGATCAGGAGGCGGGTGCCGACGGCAGGCAGGAGGTGGAGGATGTGATCCCATTTGCTCTGCGGTCGGGCGGAGGCGCGGTAGGGGGCGTTCAGGGAGCGGAGGATCGCGTCGTAAAGCCCCACCAGGTCGGCAAAGGGCGGGGCGTGGCAGTAGACCACCGGCTGCTTGCCGAACTGGGGATCGCCCTGCTTCGGCGTCACTTCATGCATGAACTTCAGCGCCAGCGCCGTCTTGCCGTTGTTCGTGTCGGCGTAGATCAGGTTGCACGGCGGCCGCGGCACTTCCGGATGCTCATACAGCCAGCCGAAGCGGCGCAGGATCAGGCTGCCGACCTCGTACTGGACATAACGTGGGCTGCGGATACGGCGCAGCCGATCGTCCAGATCGGGCGAGGGCGGGATCTCGAAGCCCAGGATGCCCTGTCGGCCGGCGAAGAGGTCGGCGTGGCTCACCATGTCTCAACCCCCTTCGCGATCTCCTCATCGGAGAAGTCGAACATGTCGTTCGAGCTTGGCGCCGGCCGGGCGCCAGCCTTGCCGCCAGCATTGTCGACCACCAAGGCCAGATGGTCCTTACCGCCCCGTCGGCGTGCTGTCTGAGCAGCGTTGCCCTGCGGCGCTGCGTCCGGGGGCCCCGAGGCTGGCGGGCGCCGTCCAGGGGCCGCGGTGATGCCTGGCGGGTCGAGGGTGAGGTCGGCACGGTGGCGCTTCATCTCATCCCGCTTGGCCCGTTGGCGGCGCGCCTTCTTCGTTTCCCGCTTCGCTGTGTCGGTGATGCGGTGCATCTCCTCGAACGCGTCGAAGATCGCCTGCTCGTCCTCTGCCTTTTTGCCCTGCCGCTCCAGCCAGTTCAGCGCAGCCTTGTAGTCCCAGAGCGAGATGGAGGGGCGGCCATAGTCCCGGTACGGGATCTCCACGTAATCGCGGAGGCCGGGATCGAGGAAATAGAGCTTGCTGATATCCGTGGGATCACGGCGGACCTTGAACTTGGCCGCGCGCCCGCCGGATCGGGATCTGACGTGCTCTGACAGCAGGGGATCGCGGTACCAGATTTTATCCCAGACGATCCCTTCCGGCTGCACCGTCCGCTCGATGTAGGGCAGGAAATCGATGCGCAGCCGGCGCTCATCCCCGATCCGGTCGGGCAGGCCCGTAGGGCGTGTGAAGCGCTCACTGCCGACGATGCCTTCGTTCCAGCGCGCGACGGGGGGCATGCTGATGCCGGCGTGTTTGCGATTGTGGTAGACGCCGATGAACAGGTTCACGAGCCAGCACCGCAGCTCCCGCAGCGTCATCACCGCCTTGGCCTGGGCGTCGTACTCGCCCCGCTGCTTCGGGTTGGAGAAGGTGGAGCCGGGAACGGCGTGGATATGGTTGCCGAGCGTGCCGCATAGCCGCTCGATATGGGCGCCATAGTGCGGCGTCGCCGGCGGCCGGAACTCGTAGCGGATGTCGTGTTCGTCCAGCGCATCGCGGATGGTGTGGCTGCGGAAATCCTTGCCATTGTCCGCATGCACCATGCGCGGTTTGCCCCAGACCGGCCACTCACCCTTGATGCCCAGGGCCTTCAGCTCCTCATGCTTCTCCAGCATGCCGTGGGTCAGGCAAAGCCCGACGGCGAATGCGCTCGGCCGGTCGAGAGACAGGTGATAGCCGAACACCATGCGGCTGAAGACGTCGATGGCCAGTGTCAGCCAGGGTCGGCCGATCGGCTCCCGCATGTCCTCATCGACCACGATCACATCCAGGAGCGTGTGGTCGATCTGGACGACGGCGAGCGGCGCGTCGGCGCCCGGGAACTCGCCCTTCACCAGGGCGAACTTGTCGCGGGCGGCCTTCCGCCCCTCGCGCTTCAGGACCCGCTCCTTCGGGTCGATGGCTTTCAGCCTTGCGCGGATGGTTGCCGGGTCGGGCTTCGGCAGCTTAGCGGCCAGGCAGCGCCGGTGGACCTCCTCGATCGTCCGCTGACCATCCGGCTTCTGCTTGGTCAGATAGAACTCCTCAATCACGCTAGTGATCACCGCCTCGACCCTGGGGTCCAGCCGCTTGGGCATGGGCTTGCCCTTGCGGCGCGGGGCCAGATCGGACATCAGCCGCCGGCCCTCATAGGTCTTGATCCAGCGATAGATCGTGGAAGGGCCGACATTGTAGGCCGTGGCGGCGGCCACCACGGCCTCATGCGTGCGCCGATCTGTCCGGACCAGGGGCTTGATAATGGCGAAGCGGCGCCTTGCCTCCGCCAAATCGTCGGGATGCAGCGCATCCAGCAGCCGACGCTCGGACTCATCAGCCGGCTTTTTCTTCTCCGACGATGACAGCTCCCACACCGGCACGACGTGAGGATCGCCGCCATCCGGGTCCTCCACCAGGACGGAGGTTGCGGTAACGGGCTGCACGACCCGGCAGAGCTTGCGGCGCCAGCGGACCAGGCCGCCCGGCTTGAAGCTGACCATCGACGTCATGGCGCATCTCCTGTCGGCAGACGGAGGATCGTGGAAAGGGTGAGCGGCCGGCTGAAATCGGCGACAAGCTCACGGCGGGCGACCAGGGTCCAAATGTCGGGGAGCGTCTGGGCCCGATCAGGTCCGGCCGCATCGGCCAGCTGCTGAACCGTGATCTGATGGCGGCCGACCAGATCCAGCAGACCGGCGCGTCGCTCTGCTGATAAGGCACGGTCGAGATAGGGGAGGAGGAACCGGGCGGCCTCCAGCAGGGGCGTGCGGATCTCCGCATCCGTCATCAGGCTGAAGCGCCAACCGCGCTCACCGGCATAGGACCATGCCGCGGCGAAGCGGGCCTCCAACTCTCCGGCCAACAAGGCAGGATCAGCGGCATACTTCACCTCGACCAGCCACGGCGCGCGACTGGGATCGTGGTAGGTGACCAGGAAATCCGGCACGTAGTGCCCCGCCCGCCCCTCACCACCGGGAACGCGGATGCGAACGGGCTGCCCCTCCACGCTGCGCACGGCTGGATCGAATCGCTGCAGCAGGGCGAAATCCCGCTCCAGCGTGGATTCCACATCCACTCCCACCCGACCGGCACCCATCGGTACCCGTCCGGCAACGCTTCGGTAGCACAGGCCGATCTTCCGCACGGGCATATGCCGATTTCCTCCTGAAGCTACGCTAGCGGGAAAATCCAAGACACAAACCCAGTCAGTGCGCAGGTTCTCGTTTTTGGGGAAGCCTGAGTCTTTTTCGCAACAATGTATCCAGCCAGGGGCCCACACCTTCGCCGGCCTGATGCGCCGCTGCCCGTGCGGCCGCCTTCACCTCCGGCGACACGCCGTCCAGCTTCCAGTAGCGGCCCTGCCCCCAGGGCGCGCCATCACGCGCGGGGTCCGCCACCTCATTCATCGCGGCCAGCTTGGTGCCCGAGAGTGCGATCAGGTTGCGGTAGGTGGCAGGCTGCCCGTTGGCGGCCAGTATCTGCTTGGCTGCCAGCACCTCATCCCGCGCGCCGCTACTCTGGCTCGCGTTCAGATGCCAGTCGACGGTGTGGGCGAAGGCGAAGGGTTGCCGTTCACCGTGCCGCTTGCGAATGTGGCTACTGGCCAGCCCAGCCGACCTGGCGACCGTGACGAAGCGGTTTGGCCATTCCCCCGTGAGCCAGTCCGCCATTGCCAGGATCACCGCCCGCGACCGAGGGGGCAGGTGGGCAAGGTCGCGGACCCGCGGCAGGGCGAATGGCGGAATGCTCAACCCCATCTCGCCCGCCACACGGGTGCGGAGAGTGTAGGCGTGGCTTCCGCCGGCGAGGAGCCGGGCGAGAAGGGCCAGGACCTCCAGCGCGGTGAAGGAATAGACTGGGCCATAGGTGCCGAAGTCTGCCCACCCGCGCTCAATCACCCCGAGCCAGGTAGACTGAAGAGGAGCCATGTCCAAGGGCGCTGCCTCACCGGTCCAGCGCCGCGCATCCGAGCCGCAGCGGGCACAGAAGAAGCCGGAACGGCCAGCCTGGCGGAGGAATCCAAGTGGCTCCTGACAATCCGGACACCGGTCCAAGAGGAGCGAGCCGTGAGAGGGACAGGTCGTCATGATCCCCAACCGCCAGTCCAGACGCAGATGGGGCACCGGATCGTCGGCGAGACAGTGCGGACACACCTGCTGCCCGAAACAGCGCTTGCCGGTGTGGCGCCCGGCCGGCGGAAGCCAAGGCAGAAGGTTACGCCCGTCCTCATCCCGCTCGAACGCCCACCCCGCCCATCGGTGAAAGGTGGCGGCGCGGAGCGTGGACGGTTCCACACCGGTCCCATCGACCAGCGCCTGGATCAGGATGGCGTCCGTGTGGCGGTCGAGATCTGGTGCCGCACGGTCACCGGCGGGCAGGCAGGCGCGGTAGAGGTCGCGCGGGCGATGGCCGTTGGCAGCAGCCACCCGGATGAACCAGGAGGTGAAGGACTCCCCCGCAATCAGTGCCGGGCGCCCAGGCCAGAACCTTTGCATCGCCCCCTCCCCCGCCGATTGGTGGAGGGATGTTCACGGCATCAAGACGCGGTTGTCCCGGTGGCAAACGCATACTCATGT
>JARWLF010001349.1:0-10516 GCA_029853055.1 Scenedesmus sp. KT-U | reverse complement strand
AAGGATCGCCAGTTCCCGGGGCGCCAGGGCGCCGACCGCAGTCGCGAAGGCATCGCGCAGTTCGATGGGGTCCGTGGGCCCCTCACGGGCGGGGAGATCGGTCATGGTGGACTCGTCCTCGGACAGCGGGGCGAAATCGTCCAGCGGATCGGCGGCGCGCCGCCGGTCGATCCAGCAGTTGGTGCAGATACGGTACAGGTAGGACCGGGGATTCTCCGCCTGCCAGAGAAGCGGTGCGCGGGCGAAGGCCCGCATCAGGCTCTCCTGGAACAGGTCCTCCGCGTCCCAGACATTGCCGGCAAGCCGTCGGCAGTAGCTCCACAGCTGGTCCCGGAAGGGGGCGATGTGCTGGAGAAAGCGGTCGCGTTCGCCACGGACGGCGCCGGCACGAAGATCGTCGTTTGGATGTGTCATGGCCCACGGCTCTTTCAGGCTCGGTGTCTGGAATGCATGACGGGACGCCGGACCTATCTGTTACACACGCATCCCGGTCCCGAGCGGGGTCGGCCATGGGGATGTTGTCTGCGCAGGGATGATCTCCGGACGCGGATGGCGCCGAAAGACAGAAGTGATGGCGAAACGCTGGCGACGGCTGATGAAGTTCCGATGCGCGCTCCGGCAGATTTCGCCTTGGTGGTTCCCGCGCCCTTCGCGGGATCGGATGGCCAAGCCGCCATCAGCGGCTCGGGTGATGGGGGGCGGACGCGGGGCGGTTCACGCCGGTATCCCTTGAGCCTCTTGCCGCCGGGATAATCCAGTTATCGACCAGCGCCATGAAAGCTTTGGTGGATACATAAAACGGACGGTCCTCACGCGCCGTGAATACCACCACCATGTTGAGGTCGGGTCGGACCAGGATGAACTGGCCGCCGTATCCCTCCGCCCGCCACCCGTTGTCCCCGACCCACCAATGGTAACCGTATCCTTGCCTGTTGTACCCGGTCACCCTCCGGGTCAAGGAGGCGCGCAACCAGTCCTCACTGACGATCCGCCGCCCGTTCCACACTCCCCTGTTCAGCGTCAGTTGGCCGATCTTGGCCATCTCCCGCGGCGACAGGTGCAGGCCGACCCCACCATAGCTCAGCCCATCCCTCCCCGCGTTCCAGTCGGGGTCCTTGATCCCTAAGGGCCCAAACAGCGCGCCATGCCCGAACCGCGCCAATGGCTGGCCGGTGACTTTGCTGATGATGCCAGACAGAATCTGGCTCGTCCCGGTGGAGTAATGGAAATGCCCTCCAGGCCTGTCTTCCATCGGCCGGGACAAGACGTAGCGGACGGTGTCTGACGACACGAACATCCAGTTCGGATCCCAGGATAAATTGAACAGCCACTCCATATTCTCGTACCAATCCAGGCCCGACTGCATCTCCAGGAGATGCTTCACCGTCATGTGGCTCAGCCGCGGGTCGGACTGCGCAGGAACCTTTTCCGGAAGCAGATCAACCACCTTCTGCTCGACGCTGCCGATCAGGCCCCTGTCCAGCGCGATCCCTACCAGGAGGGAAGTCACGCTTTTCGTGACTGATTTGACGTGCTGGCGTCGGTCGGCGGTCCAATCGCCGAAGTATCCCTCCGCGACCAGTTTTCCGTCCCGGATCACGAGTAGACTCCGGGCGTTGTTGTACTCCGCCCCGGCCTCGACGGCCGCATAAGCCTGCCGCAGCATAGCCTCGTCCAGACCCACGTCGGCCGGCGCGGCGACCTCCCAGCCGTCCGATATTGTCGCCGGCGGCATATTCAGTTCCGTGAGCTTCATCGGGCTGGAGCAGCCCGCCAGAACAACGGAAGACAGCAGCGCCAACAGTCGAAGTGCAAGTTGCAACATGTCAATCCTTCCGGTGCTCAAGGCCAGATCTCCAGTGTGGGGGCCGGTGGAACGCATGTGCCTTGGTCGCCGCCAGTGCTCCAGAACCGGCCCTGATCAAGGGCCTGGGACCCGGCGAACACGATTTCAAGCACCCGCGCGCCCCATGGTGTTCTTTTGAAGACGCCACCCTGCCGGCTGCGCGAGGCTGGTACTCTTGCGTGCATGGCGGGGCGCCGAACCGATCATTTACGCAGGCATCCCATTCCGGGGTGGGGCCGGCCAACGGGATGCAGATCTGCCGCGGGTATGATCTCCGGCTACGGAATGGGCCGAAAGTGGGAAGTGATGGCGAAACGCTGGCGTCGGCTGATGAGTTGCCGATGCGGCGCACCGAACGCCGCAGGGGTACGAAAGATCAGCGAAGGTCGTGCATCTCCATGACGAGGACGTCGGCCTCCACCGAGAGGCGCCGGGTCACGATGACACGGGACCCATCCGATGCAACGGCAAGGCCGGCGACCATGATTCCTTCGCCAGAGGAATGCCCCGGCACGGACGCGACAACGGTCTTCGTAGCGGATTCCAGAGATTGGCGGACAAGGTCCGGGTCACCGTCGTTTGTCTGCCGGACGAAATAAATGTGGTCCCCCGCTAGCTTCCAACTCCGCCACTCCGCCGCCGGGAGGTCGGGAACGACTAGTGCCTCGGGCTCCTCGCTTCCCAGGCGCCAGCGCCAGATGCCACCGACGTCCACCTTGACGAAATAAAGATGGCTGCCGTCGCGACTGACCTGTGGCGCGGTCCACCCCTCGCCGCCGATCGCCTCGGGAGGATCCTGGCGGGATGTGTCGAGGCGCCAGATGCGCCATTTGCCTGAACTGTTCGACGCAAACAGAACGTCACGCCCATCCGGGGACCAAGTGGGAGCGAGCTTCAGACCCGGCGCATCCGTAAGCGCTGACAGACCCTGACCGTTCCGGTCCAGCGTGAATATCTCTGTCCGATCTCCGCGCGTGGCGCTGACGGCAATCCGCTTGCCGTCCGGGGACCACGCCAAACCCTGGAGTGCAAGCCCACCGGTGCCCGTCAGCTTCCGCGCAGTCTTGTCGACCTCCTGGATCCAGATCTCCTCGACGCCCGATCGGTTGGAGGCGAACATCAGGGCACCATCCGACGGCCCGATCTCCGGCAGGAAATCGATCGCCATGGAGGGAGAAACCGGTGTCAGCTCCCCGGCAGGCAGAGTGCCGTTCACCTCGAACAGGTTCGAAACGGCCGTTGTTGCTTGGAGAGCGATGCGATCGGTGCCCGGTGCGGTCGAGATCCTGGTGATCGGACGGATGCCCAGGGCAATGCGGGCGGGCGGCCCCTTGCCAATTCCGATCCACCAGAGCCCAAGATCGCCGTTGGCCATGGACGTGAAGAATAGTCCGCTGCCATCCTGTGCCCAGGCGAGATCGTGGATCGCCCTGTTCTCGAATGTCAGACGGTGTTCGACGCCGGTTGCCCTGTCCCGGAGGAAGATGTCGCCGGCATCGGAGGTGAAGTTGCGGACGAAGGCGATCCAGCCTCCATCCCGCGACAGGGCCGGCCGGACATCGCCCTCCGTGGCCGGATCGGGCGAGGTGATCCGGCGCGATTGGCCGGATGCCAGATCGACCTCGTAGATGCTGGACAGGCCGAGCGGGACGTCCTCATCCGAATAGTAGAGGGATCTGCCGTCAGGCGACCAGGAGAGCGACGTCCATTGTGCATGCCGACAGCGGGCGACGGTCCGCGGTGAACCGCCCGGAACCTCCATGGCCTGGATGATGCACGGCTGGCCCGGCACGAACACGCCGAAAGCGATGCGCGACCCGTCCGGAGACCATGCGGCGGCGTGCTCCATGCCGGGCTGGGACGTGATCCGGACCGGCGCCCCGCCCTCGACCGATTGCAGAAACAGATCCCCGCGACCGTCTGCCGTTCCCGCGGGGTCCACAGCCGCGGTGAAGACAAGCTGCCCCCCGCCCGGCGCCAAGGCTGGATCGAGCTCCCGGCCGGGCGCCGCCGTCACCGGCGTTATCTGGCAGACCTCCCAGGCGACGGGCGAACGGGTCATCCACCAGAAGGACGCGGCCCCGACGACGGCGGCCAGGGCGCCGAGGATGGGGATGCCCCGTCGGAGACCAAGGGCACGTCGGCCCGAGGGGGGCCCATCGGATCGCAGGACGGGCTCCTGATCCGTGACACCGGCCGGATCAGCCTGCACAGGATCGCGGACCGCGCTCGCAACGGGTTTCGTCTTCAACAGGTAACCGACTCTGGGAACCGTCTCGATCTGGACGTCGGTCTCGCCGATCTCCTTAAGCGCAAGCCGAAGCCGGAGAATACAGCGGTTCAGAGCGTCATCGCTGATATGGGCCACCCCCCAGCAGTCATTGAGGAGCTCTGATCTGGAGACGACGGAGTTCGAGCGGCGCGCCAGGCAAACGAGGACCTGCATCACCTTTGGCTCAACCCTGACGTCCTTTCCACAATGTAGTATTTGGCACATGGATGGCTTTACCATGCAACTCGATAGTGAGAAGTCGAGTTCATTGGCGAGAATAATCGGCAGGCTTGCCATCGGGGGAGCACCGGATCGACAACTGTGTGGACTGGTGGCAGTCCAGCATGTGCGCTGCGACTATGCTCCAGCAGACAGCAGCCCGCAAGAGGCTGCTGGTCTAGGTCCTGTACCCATTAACCGGTTCCCTTTTGGGCGTGGCTGTGATTCAAACTTCCAAACTGAGGAGTTTGGTCATGGCCCGCTTCGATCTGACTGACGCCGAATGGTCCATTGTAGCGCCGTTGCTGCCGAACAAGCCGCGCGGCGTGCCCCACCAGGATGACCGTCGCGTCCTCAACGGCATTTTCTACATTCTGCGCACCGGTTCTCCCTGGCGTGATCTGCCCGAGCGCTACGGCCCCTATACAACTGCCTACAATCGCTACAACCGGTGGGCCAAGGCTGGCGTGTGGCTGAGGATTTTCGAGGCGCTGGCGTCGCAATCCCCGCAGTCGCTGCAGTTCATCGACAGCTCGATCATCCGCGCCCACCTGCACGCCGCTGGGGGTAAAAAGGGGGGCCGGATCACGCCATTGGCCGTTCTCGTGGAGGACTGAGCACCAAAATCCACGCCGTTGTCGACGAGCATGGCCTCCCGGTCAGACTGATGCTCACGCCTGGGCAGGCCTCGGACAAGGCGGCAGCGCCGGCCCTGATCGAGGGCTTGCCGCCGGCAGAGGCCCTCGTGGCGGATTGCGGCTATGACTGGCAGCGCCTCGTCAACCTGGTGAACGCAACGGGCGGCAACGCCCAGATCCCGACACAGCGTCACGTCAAGAAGCAGCGCTCAGTCGACCATCACCTCTACCGGCGCCGCAATCTCACCGAGCGCTTCTTCAACAAACTCAAACACTTCCGGCGCATCGCCACCCGCTTCGACAAGCTCGCAAGTAACTTCCTGGCCGCCGTCATGCTGGCATCAACCTGCCTGTGGCAGAGCTTATGAGGCCAGGACCTAGGCGGCTTAGTCCAACTTCATATCCGAGCTCAGGGCACGGGCGTCGAGTTGACGGTGCCTTGACTAGCGCCCGCACGTACGCCCCTCACACGGGCGTGGGTCGAAGAAACGCCAGGTGCTCACGCGAGGCCCTTCTTCGGAAGGCCCGCGAACCGTCAGACTCCGTCGTCGATGACCTCACAATCATGGAAGACCGCGGCACCAGCTGAGCTAAGGCTTGGCGCCAGTCATCAGCCTACTATCAGGGTTCGCCATGTTTTCATCGCTCTGCGGACATTGAAGTTCGGCCCAGGCCAGAGCAGGAATTCGAAATGGGCGGGCGGCTGCACGATGCCGAGGCGAATAAAGGCCGAAACCAGTTCTGCCGGTGCGCATCGGCATGGATTTGGACTGTAACGAATCCGCCGCGCTCACCGTCATACCGGCAATCGTGGCACTTGGAGAAAGGCGTGCGGCGTAAGCAGGCTTCTCTGGTCCCGGTCCACAGGCAAGCCACCGCCGGGAATGCATCAGGGGCGGGCAGACCGGCGCGCTCGGAAGCCGGCTTCAGTTGGCGTCCCGGTGGGCGCACTGCGCGGCAGCAAAGTGTTCGGCCGAAGTGGCCACCAATGCGGTCTAAGTTTAGGTCCGGAGAAGGCGAAATGGGGCATCTCACGTTCATCGTCCTTATGTTGGCGTCATTGCAGATGAGCGCAGCCGCTACCGACGCCCTGACACGGCCTCTATGCCATCAGTTTGCGGCCAATGACCACCTGCCCGACCGTGAGGGAGCGCTGCCACCGGCAAGGCCTAAGGGCAGCTCCGGCCTTCACGGCACCGCCGAGACAGCGACGGACCGGCCGGAGTTCGTCCTCAGTTGGTGCGACAGGACGGTGACGGTCATTGGGCAGACGGGGCAGGCCCTGGTGTTCCCACGGTCAGTAGAGCGCAACTGCCCCGACACCGGAGTTCCCACCCTCTGCCCGCCGGTGGAAGGGGTATTGGACCTTTACCGCTACGCTGCCCAACACAGCCTTCTATTCCTGATCTCCGGTTCGGTTGGAACCGATCACCAGCATCTTACCGTCATCGACACAACCGGGCGACGCATACCGTCCTATTTCACTGTACCATTGGGCGAGGTCGGTTTCATCGGCATGGATCGTATGGTCGTGGCAACGCAGGGCAGCCCGATCACCGAGACACATGCCAGTGTGCGGGTGATCGACTTGACCGAATCGGGCTTCGGCCGGACGATCTTCGAACAGGAGCTCCATCCGTATCTCACCATTGTGCTCGCCACGGGCCGCGATGAAGCTACTCTCCGGCTCCGTGAGCCCTGCATCTTTGAGCGGGTCGAGCCCTGCGGGTTCAACACAGGAGATGCAGTCTTCCGGCTTCCCATTGCCACCAACGGATCGGTCCGGCTCGAGCCAGTGAACTGATTTGTTAGGAAGAATGAGGCCGCGGCAGCTGTTGCGGGGTGTAACAGATCCGCCCTCATTTCCGTCTTGGCAGAAAAGATCCCGTCGGTCGGGGCTTTGGCCCGTCCGATCTGCCAAAGATTCCATGCTCTCAACAGGAATGCCCATCAGCCATATCAAGAGCGCCATCATGAATCTCAAGGCCCTGATTATCCTGCTCGCCACTTTGATCCCGGCCCAGTCGCTGGCCGAGAAGCTCCCCCTGGTGCGCTCCCAGCACCAAGCCGGCGCCATAACCGTGGAAATGGTCGACCTCTCGCCACGCTTTCTCAGGTTCTTCGACCGTGCGCTCACCGAGAACCCGGATCCGGACGGCCGCTGGAGCCTCTGGCGGGAGGAGTATGGGTTTGCAGCCGTTCCACCGACCGCGGAGGGATGGGCCATGGCCCGGCGGATCCTCGATGACGCCTGGCCGAAATACGGCAAAGACATCCCGCTGCTTCGTCAGGGCGCCGGGCGCTTATGGCCACGGATTGAGGCCACGATCGCCGACGTCGTCCGGGTCCTCGGATATCAAGACAGCGGCCATATCCGTGTCGTCACCTACGTCGGTGGATATGACGGCAATGCGTTCGTGGCTGGGGATAACGGCACGCCGGCGGTGAACATCCCGCTGGAGATCGCCCCCGAGGAACTTGATCCGCTCCTGCGGCATGAACTGACCCATGCGGTGCACATGATGGTCGCCAGACTCCCGGGGACATGGGAGCGCAGCGTGGCGCAGCTCATCCTGGAGGAAGGTCTCGCCATGCGCTCGGTCGAGGCGCAGCTGCCTGGTAGGCCTGCCTCCTACTACATCGAGCACCGTCCAGGCTGGCTCGTCGAAGTGACCGGCCGGCTGGATTCCATCTTGGAGGGGCTACAAGACGTCTTGCCCCGAAAAGATTCCGATGCGGTCCACCGTGTGACCATGGGAAACGGCTTCAGTGGCATCGACCGCGAAGCGTATGCCGCCGGCTGGTTTGTCGTCGGCCACCTGCAGCAGCAGGGCATAAGCCTGGCCGAGATCGCGCGGATACCGGAGTACAGGATGGTCGAGGTGGTCGGACAGGCCATCGAGGATTTGCGCCGTAACCGAAACGGCGGTCCCGGCTCTCCGATGCGAGACCAGTGACTCTTCACAGGCGGGAGGCACACACGATGCCGACATCGTCGATCAGGAGGGCGCAGCCGGGAGACGCGCCCGACATCGCCCGCATCCATGTCCATGCCTGGGTGGAAACATACACGCCGCTTCTTCCACGGGGCACGCTTGACGGCATTACCGTTGCCCAGCGCGAGACCCTTTGGTCTCGCCTTCTGGGTGAATCCCGGAGCGACTGGGCGACCTTTGCCGCCCTATTGGACGGCGCCATTGTAGGCTTCGCGACCTGCGGTCGCGCACGGTCCGAAGCGCTCGGAACGGATGGAGAGTTTCATGCCATCAACATCCTTCGGCACGCGCAGCGTCAAGGCCTGGGACTTCGGCTCATGCAGCACATGGCGGCGTTCCTGATCCAGACAGGCTGCGGATCGGCGGGCCTCTGGGTAATCCGGGAGAACACGGGGGCCCGGGCCTTCTACGAGCGGCTCGGCGGCCTCGCAATATGCGAGGAAACCTCGAAGCTTGCGGAGTATCCGGTCCGCCAGATCGCATACAGATGGTCGCTGTCCGCCGGCTTCGCCGCCGGGACCGACTATCCGCGCCTCATCCCCACGGACGTAGTCAGAGCTGGAGGCGAACGGTGATGGCCTTTTTGAACCGGCTTGGCAGATTGAGCCACGGCTTTTTCTTTGCGGTCGCAATCCTGGTCCTGCAGGGCTGCGGCACGACGGGCCCGGGTCAAGCGCCTGTCGCCGCATCCGATGCTCCGTGGTGGAGGTCCCGGGACGGCGCTCCCACAATGGCTACACGGACCGCGAGCCGCCATATCTCCACCTACCTTACCATGCGGGATGGGACTAAGTTGGCAGTCGACGTTTACATCCCAATCCGGGATGAGGGCGAGCATCGCTTTCCAACCATCCTTGAGCAGACGCGCTACTGGCGGGCAATGCAAATGCGTTGGCCGGTGCGGCTATTCATCAAGCCAGGACCGATGCTGCCGGAGCTGGTCGATCCGTTCGTCGCTGCCGGCTACGCACGGGTGATTGTGGATGTCCGCGGCTCGGGCGCCTCCTCCGGCACAAGGACGATGGAATGGTCAGCCGCCGAAGTGGCCGATAGCGCCGAGATCGTGGACTGGATCGTCGCCCAGCCATGGTCAGACGGGCAGGTGGGGGTCATCGGTGTGTCCTATGGCGGAACGGCGGCGGAGCTTGCCCTTTCCACTGGGCATCCGGCGATCAAGGCGGCAGCGGTCCTGTTCTCCTCCTATGACGTCTACCGCGACATCGCCTTTCCGGGCGGGCTGCACCTCACCGGCTTCACCCGGGAATGGAGCCGCGCTAACCGTCTCCTCGACCGGAATGACATCAGCCCATCCTTGGACTGGAAGGGCTTGCTAGCGGGTCCCTCGGTGAAACCCGTCCCGGGGCGGGCCCGTGACCTCGACCGCTTCGTCAGCGAACATGAATCCAACTACGATGTCCATGCGGAGGCGCTCACGCTGACCCATCGGGATGACCACACACGGTTCGGCTGGACCGTCGACGATCTCAGCCCGGCCAGCCGCATGGAGCTAATCCGGCAAACCGGTGTCCCAATCCTGGGCTACAGCGGCTGGTTTGACGGCGCCTACGCCCGCGCCGCCATCGAACGTTTCCAGGACCGCCGGGTCGCGGAGGACCGGCTGGTCATCGGTCCCTGGAACCATGGCGGGCGGCAGAACGCAAGCCCCTGGTCGCCATCGCCGGAGTCGGCCTTCGACCATATCGGCGTCTTCCTCGCCTTCTTCGACAGGCATCTCCAGGGCATGGCGGACGGACCGCTGGAAAATGGTCCCATTCACTACTTCACCATGGGCGCGGAGCGATGGAACAGTAGCAGCACTTGGCCGCCCCCGGGAACATCGACGCAACGCCTGCATCTACGCGCTGCAGGCGGCCTGCATCCAGCGGGCCCCGCGGGCGACGAGGCCCCCGACCTCCTCACCGTGAATGAGACATGGACCAGCAGTCGGATGTCGCGGTGGCGGTCGCTTCTCGGCGGGACCTATGTGCGTTACCCAAGGGACGTGGCGCGCTGGGCGAGCCTGCTCTCCTATCGCACTGCCCCCCTCTGCCACGATGTCGAGCTCACTGGGGCACCGCGGGCGTCCATTGTTGCCAGTACGAGCGGAACGGATGCGGCACTGTTCGCCTACCTCGCGGAAGTTCTGCCGTCCGGAGATGTCATCTACATCACGGAGGGACAGCTTCGCGGCATGTTCGCGGGTGCGGAGACCAGGAGTTTCCGGCGTGCCGACGCCCGGCTGCTTCCCCCGGTCGCACCGGTTACTTATCTTGTCGAGATGCTGCCGACGTCATACACGGTGAGGGCTGGGAGCCGCATCGTCCTCTTCCTAAGCGGTGCGGATGGCGAGCTGTTCCGGCTACCGGAGGGGCGGGCGCCGACGATGGAGATTCTGCATGACGGCCGGAACGTGTCATTCCTTGACTTACCTACCATCGGGGTAGTCTGGGACTCGGCGCCCAATGCCGGTTGCCTCACAAGCAAATGAGGAAATTGATCCGAGTATAGGAGGACTTCCTGATCTCCATCAGTTCCCGGCTGAGCG
>JARWLF010001348.1:0-10517 GCA_029853055.1 Scenedesmus sp. KT-U | reverse complement strand
TTTCAGACTGCAGCAGTGGGTCTCGGGCTCGGGATAGCTGTTTGTATGTCTTTGGTTGGTGTTGCTGCTTACTTATTGAGGTTGCTCGGCAGCTAGAGTTGGTTCTTTTCCTTCAAACTGCTGCAGTGGGTCTCGGGCTCGGGATAGCTGTTTGTATGTCTTTGGTTGGTGTTGCCTGCTTGCTTATTGAAGTTGCTCCGCAGCTAGAAATACTTCTTCTCTTTTAGTCTGCAGCAGCGGGTCACGGGCTCGGGACAGCTGTTTGCTTGTTTTTAGGTGTTGCTGCTGCTTATTGAGATTGCTTGGCAGCTGATATTTATTCTTCGCTCTTAGTCTGCAGCAGCGGGTCTCAGGCTCGGGATGGCTGTTTGCTTGTCCAACAATTTTGATTGATGTTTTGTTGGTCAAAAATTTGATGTGGTACAGCAATGAGTGTCTCATGGTGTAACTGAAGTAGTCTTTTTTCTACGACACAACAACACTTCCTCTGATCATCATCATCATCATCATTGCAGCCATTAAATCATTGCAATCAGCCCAGCCGACCAAAGGCATACATCACCACTGCAGTGCCGCCAGCTGCCCTTGAGGCGTTCCATCCGCTGACTGCAGCTCGATAAGACCACTTCATATCCTCACTGTCACATGCACCCACAAATATTGAACATGTTTGTACACCCCTGCCAAGATCCTCAGGGATGAGTTTCTTGTGACCAAGCGCAACGAGCTTGTCAGGATGGGCCTGGCCACTACTGTTGTTGTAGCCAGAGTTGCTGCAGCATGCAAGCCACCAAAGGATGCAGTGTCGCTTGCATTAAGCTACATGGCACCATACTCTCCTGCGTCTTGAGTAACATAAGCTTCTGATGTGCTGAGACATCAACCAGCAAGTTTACTGCCAAACAACAGGCTGCGTTTGTGCAGAAACTTTGCATGACAGTGTGCGGCGTTATCACTGTGTACTGTGTCACAGCATACATACTTCAATCAGCAGAGTGCTGTACATACAGGTCACCTGTACTGCACTCCAAATGATATGGACATTGAGAATTGTGGTGTTTTTGCGGCGTCACAGCCGTACGGCTACGCGTATGGCTGCATCAGCAATGCTGCAGCACCTTAGATTCACAGCTCCCAAGCGCTGTGGAGTATGTCCTTTGACACTAACTTGCATAACCCTGATACAGCAATCCAGGCAAGACCATCGCCTGCAGCGCAGCCTATTGCGTGCAGCTAGCTCAGTCACCTGCAGCTGTGAGCCTGCTGCAACTCGACCTGTCACCATGGCTGGCCAGCCGGCTGACTGGTCCGGCTGCAGCCAAATCTACAGCAACTTAGGAAAGGTCACCGTACGGTGCACCTGTGCGTCAATCAGCTGCTTTAATGTCATTGCTGACCAGAAAGCCTAGAACCTTTCGTGATCTGAAGTATGGCAGCGTATGCGATCACAGACCGTTTACATGATCGGCACATAGAGCACCCTGTACCTTGTCTGGGTCTTTGTGCTTCATACGAGCACCAAGGTTGTCACTCTGACGCGGGGGTCACTCTAATTCAAACATCACACCCGCTGCGGGCCGCATGTGTGTGCGATGTTGACCGATTTCAATCAGATGGCTTTTACTGTTGTTCACTTGGAGCACACCATTAGCCGCATACCTACATCGTCAGTTGCTGTTCAGCTTGTCTCGACAGTGGGTGTGCAGGTGCACACGTGCGGGGAGACCATCAATCACAGTGACAAGCGCAGCTACATTCACTGTATGCTATCATCTTATCAACGCACCTCGGGCTATACTGTGAGGCAGATTGAGTTTCCAGAGTCAATGGAGGGAACAATTACGGTCAAGGAGCTTGGAGTTGGCAACGTGAAACTGAAACGTGTATATGAGAAGCAGGGGGGCGAATTGAAGGCGTGGCTGGTCAAGTGCCATCACGACCGAGAGTGAGCACCGCAAAATGCTACTGGAAGTTATTCATTGTGTGCACAGCTCCGTTGTGTTGTGCATGGCTGTGGGTGGCATGCACAAACTGCAGGAAACATCTGACCACTGCCATATACTTTGGCGCCCTGCAGAGTACTGTTTGGTGAGGAGAACAGGCAGGAAGCAGAAGAATTCTACGAGTTACAACTGCAAGTGAAGACAATGAACACAGGAGGAAGATGCATGCCCTTAGGCCTGCAGCAGCAAAAGGAAGTTCATGCAAGTGCAGGATGCTCTGCTAATGCTCATGAGACCCTAAGTGCAGTGGCAGTGAGAGCACGTGAGGCTTTTCCTCAAGGTATGAAGCATTCAGGTGTAGCTGGTGTTTGACCTACTGCAAGTCGCTGTGCTGCAGGCTTTGCATCAGACACAGTCATCACAAGTAACCATGTGGTACTTTGAATGATGTATGTCACAGGCTGGAGAGCACCTAGGTCTGGAGCTGCTCTGAGTCGAGCTTCAGTGACCCCCCACCTGAAGATGCTGAGACCTTCCTGCAAGGCTCTGTAGTTGCGCATACGGATGTTGCTCCCTGTCTGCGATTGCAGGTCGTGTGCAGAACAGTGCTGCTGACATGTGCTTTAAGACACCTGCAGTATCTGGCAGTCCCCGTGTGCGACCATCAGATGATACCTTACATGCTGTTTGTGTGGGGACAACAAGAAGCAGCATCATGCCTGGTCAGCTCCAGAAACCTCCCTGCACCATGCCTCAGCAGCAGCAACCACCCAAACCCACAGGCAGGCTGCTGGCTGCCGCTTCAGCAGTCAGGCTACAACCCCTTGCATGTCCATCAGCCTCAGCGGTCACAGCAACAGCTGCAGTGGTCAGCAGAGCACAAAGGCGAGATCCAGATCACACAGCTCAAACAATCACTGGATTCGCTGACTGCAACATTTGCCTTCGTGTCGGCTCACCTGGGCTGATGCAGGGCACGTTGCTGCAGTTGGGCGCTCAGGTGGATGCAGGAGGTTTTGGAACGATCTATGCTGTCAAGGACAGACATGACCTGCTTGTCAAGGTGTTTGTCAGCCCCAAGGGGTGTTTTGACAACAACCTGGCAAGAAAGGAGATGCTGGTTCTGAAGCTGCTACAGGACCTCGAGATAGATGGGATTCTGCCGATCCTTGGTGGCGGACACTTGTTGCCCGGTGCATGCCAGTGCGAGTCAGTGTGCGAGCTGCTGGACACCCATGAGGTGTTGGGTATGGTGATGCCCAGACTGGAGATGTCAGTAGAGCAACTGCTGGAGGCAGGTCACCTGTCAGCAAAGCAGATTGCTAACTTTGCTAGGAGGGGTCTGAAGGTGCTTGATGCACTACATCACGGCCAGCCTGACATCAATATCGTGCACAGGTGGGTCAGTCTAGCAGCATCAAGCAGTGATACTAACTGCTCATAGGGTCTACTCCAGCTGCAGCAGCAAGTACCAGGCTGTTGCTGCCATGTAGCCTGATTCAGTCCACACTGAACCTTTACTCGATTAGGCACAGCAAACAGCCCAATTCCAAACGAATGTCATCTGGCGTTGTGACGAATATCCGGTCCTGAACCTTGCATGCTTTGCATTCACAACCTTTGATGGCTGCCAGTGCCTACTGATAATGTTTAGTCAATGCAAGCCCAGCAATGCTCTCTTTGTTGCAAATGCAGGGACATTAAGCCAGCAAACATGTTGCTTGATGAGCGTGGCAACCTATTCTTTGCTGACTTTGGATCAGCAGGAATATTCAATGTGCCCAACGACAGCAAAAGCAACATGGGCAGCACAGTCTTCAGTAGGACGACTATGGCAGGGACAACAGCTTATATGGGAGGCCAACTGTTAGAAGCTGTGTTCACCAAAGCGTCCAAAGCAGAGGCATATGACGCATTGATTGCAGACTGTCAGGCTCTGGGCATGTCGTTAGTGCACATGCTTATTGGGCCTGCAGATGCATACATGAGATTCAAGAAAAACTGCATTCCTGATGTGCCCAGCGCTGCGCAGCACATTCATCAGGTGTTGTCCGCAGTACAGCATGGGTATGGTCCCTTCGATCATGTGATTTGCAGAAGTGAGTACAGGCCAGTGTTGGGCTTGATACTCAGTCTGCTCACAGCAAGATCCGGTGTGGACTGCAAGGCACTACTACGATCTTTAGACAAAAGCTTGATCAGACATGGCCCTCGGAATGTGGCACACCACTAGCCTGGTTTGACTCTGGTGATGATGTCTCAGAAGCTAAGGTAGATAGCCTACCTAGCCAAGCATGGGCTTCATGCTTAGACGATGGGCATCCTTGTTTTGTGCCACCGATTGCAGTTGGCTGCATAACAGGTATCGTTACCATTGCGCCAAAAGTTCAGCGCTGCCGGCAGAACCTGCTGTTGTAATGGTTCTAGTCTAGTTCATTACCATGTCTTGGAGTCAGCACTGACTCAGCAAATGGCTCATCAGTGCAAGAAGCCTAGTGTACACCTACATATTCCACTATACCTTGACATCTGCTGCAGTGACAATGTCTCGGTTGGAGTCTGTGTCAGAGCTCAGAGTTTGCAAGAGTAGTAGCGACCCTGTCCGGCCACGAGGCCCTTGGGATTCAAGAGAGAAACCTGCCTCAGCCATGCCATGTGTTGTACAACTGTCACAACTGACCAATCATGACTTGATGTTCAGCCGCCGCAACTGATGTACCCAGTCCACGGTAGGCCTCAGCACTACGCCATGACCTCCACGATGTGTCACGATCACGGAAGAAACACTAAACAGTCGTACAACACCACAGCCTGGCAGACCTGGTTACTGCTTGAAGACCTTGAGGGCATGCATGGTGTCAGAATAGTTGGTAACAAATTGCACGCAACAATCTCATCAGCATCAAGAGCTGCCATCAACAGCTGCCATGACACCTGCGCATCCAACTCCTGTCATCTGCCAAGCTGACTACAATGTGTGAAAATTGCACTGCTGCTACAATGCGCATGCCGCTAGCATGTTCACACTCGCTGACAGAGTGAATTCTTGACCTGGCAGGTCGTTGCAGATCAACACACGTAGAGAAATCCAAACTTCATGACCGACACGAAAAAGTTGACTGCATGGCTCAAGAAATAGCCCAATGCATGCAACATGAGATGCATCTAGCAGACATGCAGCCCATCAAAGAGATCCTTTATCAATGCAGACATACTGCATTGATCATTATGGGGACATCTTATGCTGCTTGGCCATCTGGACATGATGGTAAGTTATGACAAACTAACTGAACATCGTTCCTACAGCTGGCTTCCACCCTGTGTTGCAATACCCTAATCACATAACATATCTGCTATCTTCTCCACATACATGCAGACGGTGTACGAGTCATGCAGCCTTACATGGACAAAAAAAATCAGCCCAGGCTGCAAGCAATGGTTGTGTGATTGCGTCTATAACTGGCTCAGCATGACCTCAAACGAATGATGTTCACTCCGCGCACCACAGATCATAGGCGCAACAAGTCTGTGCAGACCTTGACTAACAATATGATGCATAAGGTCGACTTATGCATGTCTGCAAGCAGGTTGGATACTAGGACACATCTCTGTAACACAAGTGTACAGTTCTTCTGTATGTGTTGGTCAACAATCACTATATGCAGCAATACAACATAATCTGATGTAGAATCTGAAGAACAGTCCTTACTATGCACAGAACGATACACAAGCAGCCAGCCATCAGAGCAGACTCGGTTGTGCAACATGAAGTGATATTGCTTATAAGCAACAAGATGCTCAGACCTACATGCACCTCCCACTATACACATGTTCAACGCAGATGCTATGCAGCATCCTGATCATACAGCAATTCTTCCCTACAGCAGAATGCCCTGCAATGTGTACCTAGACAATCACAGTACCGGATTTTACACTGCAGCGACAGCAGTAGCCCCACTAGCTGCACTTCCAACAGTACTCATACTCTCGGTCCTACTGCTCGCCTCATCTGACCCCTTACGCCTCATTTGTCTCAACCCAGCCATCAACTCCTCAACAGCTGCCACCAGCTGTCTACCACTGGGCCGCTTACTGGGATCGATGCAGAGGCACTGCTGCATTAGCTGGGTGTACCCAGGTGCAGGCTCAGGGGGACACTTGTCACTGCCCCACTCGGGTGTGCCAGGGATCGGCAGCGAAAGACCCTGGGGGCTGGTCAGCTGATGAAGCAGTGCGTGGATGTGCACACCTTCAAAAGGCTCCTGCAGAGTACAACAGAGAGACCGTAAGGTAATCATACCTGTTGTCATGCAGCAAGCCCGCACTCTGTCTGGCAGCACACACAGCAGCCTCATCAAAGTGATGATCTACCATTAGTGGCAGCACTGCTGGACAGGTGGGGTTTCTTTGCTCAGCACTCAAAAATGTGCCATGCATCCGTGTGCATCATGCTGCTGTCCAAGTCACAGCCACCCTTGCTCCTACCTTGTATGTCCACAGCTCCCACATGATAACTCCAAAGGAGTAGATGTCAGCCTTCTCATTCACACTGTTGGGCGCCTTGATGATCTCAGGGGCAATCCAAGGAAGTGTGCCACGCAGGGAGTTGACACCTGTGATGACAACAAAAGACCACCAGGTGGTGACAACCCCATTTGCATCAACAGCCTGACAACCCCATGTGCATCAGCAGCCCGACAACCCCATTTGCATCAACAGCCTGACCTTTGCATGACATAAACCAAACAGTTGAACAGCTAACAATCGCTGTCATGCTTGCAGGAGGCCTACCAAACAAAGCAGCCTGTCTTGCAAGTCAGGGTCAGTTTGCTCAACATGCCCCCACGAACAAGCAGTATGTCTGTTCATGCGTAGCAGAGGATCCAGTGCTATAACCTGCCTGTCACAAAGGTCTGACGCCTCTGCTTTGTAAGCCCAAAGTCTGCCACCTTTATGCAGGGCACCTTATCCTTCATTGTCACCAGGAGGTTGGCAGGTTTGAGGTCAAAGTGCACTAAACACTTGCTGTGAAGGTAATCAATGCCCTGTCATAAACACATGTAACGATACTGTTGTTCAGAACAGTCAACAAGCCCACCGCACCGACTAGGCTGCATGCAAGAGGACTGATACTAACACATCTGCTGAGCCACCAACAAGCAATCGTTTCCCACAACTTGCTAGGTGTATAAAATGGCTGGATGCTGCAGGTGTCTACAGGCAAGTACAGGTCGATAACACAGACTGAACTGCACATGCTCAACACTCTCAAAAATGTACGTATATGAGAAGCACATAATGCTGAGACAGCAATCCTGCACCCACCCTAGCAGTGTCCAGCAGCAGCTTCACTTTCGCCATGCTGCTCCTGATCCAATCAGCTCTAGTGAGTATGGCATTGTGCAGTGAGCCAGCTGACAAGAACTCAGTGACCATGGCAGGAGCAGGAGGGTGACCCTGTCTCAAGGCTTGGCGGCTGCACAACACAGACATGCACCTGCAAGAGCACAGCAGCACATCAAGTAAGCTACCTTGAACAGCAGACTTGACTTAATTGTTATTCACCCTGTACAGTGTATTTTGAGTAGCATGTTGGTGAAGCAGCTGGCCCAGATCCCAGAACATGCTTGTTGCATATGCTGCAGGAATGGTGCACTTGGTACTGGCTGACCACCACAGTTGCTCGCAAGAATATCAAGCCATAACAAGGACATTGGCCCTACCTGCTTTCAGCTGGCACAGGAGTGTCAGTCGACCCTGAGGCCACATCAGTCCCACTGCTGCAACCTTCAGCATCCGGCGGAGGCTTAGCACTGCTGCTGCTGTTGTCAGCTGCACCCTCATGCTGTGCTGCTGGTGTCACTAAACCTGACAAGTCAGCTGTGGTGTGCAGCAGGTCCTGAGGTGGGAGCACAATACCATATACTGCACGCGCAAAGACATAACAGGAGAACAAAATGTGTGAGAGCTACATCTCCAGGCTGCTTCAGGCAGCATGAAAGAGAGTGAACAAGAAGTAATATCCCTTCCGATATCATACACAGCATACAAGCGTCTGGAAGAAGGTGCAGCAAGCCCGTGGGAGCGGTCTTCAGACGCGTGTTTGCTGCGAAGGACATCAGAAGCAGGTGTCAAACAGACAAAGAACACAATCCATTTGGGGTTGTGACATGGGCAGTCAACCTGCCAGTCTAGACCGCCGATAATCAACACACACCATCCAGCTCTCTACCTGATACAATGTTGGGGTGATGCAGTGACGCCAGCATGCCTGCCTCTTGCATCAGTTCTGCCACTGCATCGGCACATGGTGTCAAGCTGCTGCTGTCTGCTGAACATGATGTGATCACACTGGGGCTCAGGGTCTTCACAGCAACCTCAGTGCCATGCCAGCGACACAGATACACCTCGCCAAACGCACCCCCGCCGATACACCTGCACATTCAAACAGGACAGGGCAGCCAATGAGTTATCACAAAAACGTTACCACAACGAACGGGTACTAGTCCGATGACAACAGAAGCTGTGGCACAGCAGCAGCTATGCAAGACCTGAGTTGGCTCCAGACACTTGTAAAGAACAGCGATATGGTACACATGACAATCCCATGCTGTAACAACAACTTTGAGTGCTTAGTCTAAGGCACTGTCCTATATCCTCACCTCACCACTCTCAAGTCCCAAGGCATGATGACCTCTATCCGTGTCTTGAGATCACAGATCATCTGCTTCAACTGACTCTTTTTCTGGCGCAGTATGACATCAGAAGACTGCATGACCTCGCTGCCTGAATCATCCAGCTGATGTTCAGCACTACAATCCTCTAGATCACAGCTTGCTGCTGCATCTGGTCCCTGCTGAACTGGAAACCAGTCGGTTGTCTCCTGCAGTGTGCCAGATGGCGACCTACTCCTGCTGCCCTCAAAGAAGGGTACTAGAGTGATCTCCTGAGCAGATGAATCACCTTCATCAGTCTTGTCCTGAGAATCACCTTCTGACACAGCAATAAATGCCGAGCTGCCAGGGGTTGCAGTGACGTAACTGTCAGTGGTCAACCCGATCTCTGATGGCAGTGGAGCAGAGGCACTCCCCGCAGGTGACATACTGCCACCAGGTGTACTCAACTGCCAGCTATCAGCACCAGAGGCACCCCTTGAGGAACCCCTGGCATTGCCAAGCGCCCCCATACTGCTGCTGCTGCCGGCACTGGTTCGGGCGCTGCCACCTACAGGACTAACATCTGTGGTGACCTCTACATACAGCTGCAGCTTGGACCCTGCACTGCTGGGTGCTGCTCTGAAGTCGTCCCACTCTTCCCACATGTTGTCCACGTCATCTTGTGTCTCCAGATCTATGTATGTTGGAGCACCAGCAGCGCCTGGTAGTGCGTACTTGAACTTGCACTGCAACACCGATAACCATGGGATCAGAGTGATGACAGCACACACAAAAGTCTACCTTGAGGCTAGGAACGCAACATGAAGCATCTACCGAGGCTGAAGCATCCAACGCGCAGTCCTGTACAGCCGCATCATGACCACACCCTGCTTTTCAAACCCATGGCAGACATCCCTAACCTTGCTTTGAGTCTTACCTCATGCTGCAAGGCACGAGCTTGCTGTGCCAGCTGCTGCTGCAGTTCTTCAATGCTCCCAGCAACTCGAGTCAAGCCCACCAAGCGCTGTGCTCCTCCAACATACTCGAACATGCCACCCACACCAACAGGTCGAAACCTGCCACCACAGCCCAGTAACACCCTCACACGATCATCCTTGCTGCTACCACTGCTGCCAGCGTGCTGCATGACAGAGCTGTTGCTAGACACGCGCTGCTGCAGGGTCTGGTCAGAGGGGGGCTGGGGGGTCATCTGCTGCTGTTCACCCAGCTGTGAAGGCTGCAGCGAGTGCGAATATTGGACTGGTTCCGCAATTGCATCTTCACTGTGCACCCTGCCCGCAGTATTTGGCAGCTGAACATGCTCCAGATCGTCAAGCAAGGCCTGTTCAAGACTTTCTTGCCCAAACATCCCTGCATCACCGTGGAATGGTGATACCCTACTGCCACTGCTGCTGTGTGTGTCCTGACGCCTGCTGCTGTTATGAGCTGCAGGCGTTCCAGGAGCATCGGAATGACCCGAAGAACCAGCCCGTTCTGATATGTCAGCTAGAGGCTTCGGTTGGACTACTGCTGCCTGCTGTTGCTGCTGCTGATGCTGTGGATTGTCAGGCCCAACACTGAACGAGGTGGTAGTGCCAGCTGGGCTGCTGATAGCTGTTGCTTCCTGACCGTCATCTGCAACCTTGAGTTCTGCCCTAGGCTCGTCATTGAACTGGTAGTAGTCAGTGACTATAACACTCGACTGCCTGTGCTGCTGGCGTTTCTTATCGCCTAGTATTCGGCCCCATGTGCACTGGTGTTTATGCTTCTGTGCTTTCCCTGCCTTTGTGGCTTCGCCCTCACCAGGTGTCAGTTCTGCAAGCATGCAGGTGCTGCGCCTGAAACCTCTGCATGACTTATGCTTGCCTGCATACTTGTCACATTGCTTCTTCGACATGCAACTGTGGCCCTTGTCTGG
>JARWLF010001347.1:0-10518 GCA_029853055.1 Scenedesmus sp. KT-U | reverse complement strand
ACAAGTATCTTACCGCCAGTATGCCCTTGTCGCAGTACTCAAACAGCATCCAGCACACCCTCCTGCCCTGTCTACTGCTCGCACTGCGCTGCCTGTTACTAACCGACCCAAGGCTACTTGTGGTGGTGGGCACAAGTGAGGCGTCACTGTAGGTGTAAGTGACTGTTGACATGATGCCTGTGTGCTTGAGATCCTTTGTCAGACTGACTTCCAAGGGCTCACCACTGGCAGTCAACTGCAAACTGCTGATGTTGTCGATGATCTGCAGTTGTATGAGAGACGCCAAGCAGAAGGCTGAGTCGTTGTTAACGGTTGAAAGCAGCAACCACCCACTGCAGGAACATGGATTGAAGCAATGACGATACAACAAGACTCAAGAGCACCAAGAGCACCCTCCTACCTTGACAGCCACTGGGCGTCCCCTCCATAGGCCTCTGTACACCTTGCCATAGCTGCCCCGCCCCACAATAGGCCCCATCAGTAGACCAGGGATAGGCAGTCCACGCTGCACCACGGGCGCCAAAGTACCACTACTCGTGACTGTCTGAGCACTCTTCACACTGGATGCCCTGCTGATACTGCCAGCTCCTGATTCTGCTGTCTTCAGAGCATCAGGTGTGGAGCTCATGAGCTTGGGATACTCAAAGGGCCCAGCAGGAGCATGAGATAGGGCGCCTGTAGGTGGAGTACTTGGTAACGAGGCCTCAGAGTTGCTGTAGCGAGGGGTGCTTGGGGTGGTGGCATCAGTTGACAAGCTGGGGCTTACACCACGAGGCAACCAGCAGGGTGTCACAGGGCCACCCATGAAACCATCCAAGCTGCTTCTGCGGCTCTCAGGTGGACTGCTAGCTACACTGCCTGCACCACTGTCACTGCCGGCAGCCTGTTGCACAAGTGCTCTAGCTGCAAGCGTCATGATCTCTGCCACAGAGTCGCCCTGGAAGCATCGCTGGGGCTGCAGCCTCTCCTGCTGCTTCTGTGCAGGACAAGACACACTGCTTCCATCAGCTGCTTCAACCTCCAGTCTAGCGAAGAAGTAGTTTCTGCCCCATGTGTTGTTTTCTGACAGGGCCAGCCAACTAGGCACACCCAGGTAGAACGGCTGGGATTCATCCAGGCCATCAGAGGTAGCCAGCTTGCATGTCAGCTTGTAGCTACCCATGACAGTGACCCCATCTTGCCCTTCAATAGCAACCTCCAAGCCTCTGCTTAGGGACGCAGGTGCATCTGCTGCAGGCAAGAGGCCTTGCAGTTGGAACTCCCAGCTGCTGTTGCCTGCGCTACTGCCCCATGTCAGCCGTGCTTGGGTGAAGTCAAACAGCGAGGTGATGGCAAGACCGTCAAATAGGACTGCACCTCGACGACCTTCAAGGAAGTTTGGCAGATCATCGTACTTGGCACCCCAGTCGACACCTGTTACCACAGCAAAGTGACCAAGAGACAGGTGCGTTAGCACACATCAGCATTACATCCTTACGTTTCTAGTACCACAGAAGGACGCACCCAACAGGTCTCAGATATATGAAGATGCCAGTTGATACCCAAGCAGGCATAGTAAACAAGACAACTTATGAAGAAGGCTTATCAGGCTGACGCTGCTAAAGTGCTACAAACCTTCAAAGACCAAGCCACCAGCCCACCTGTTGCTGTTCTTGCGGGTTCATTCATGTGCACGATCCTCCATGGGCTAGCTGACAGGTCCAAAACAAAGTAGCAGGCACCGTAACAGTCAAGGCTGCGCTGGAGACCAGTTGTGCTACCAGACTCCTGCACCAACAAGCACCGACAGCTTGAGCTTGCATCTCATGTGAATTACGCACTGCATTAACCTCCTTTGCAGCCATCTGACAAGGCAACTGATGCTGGGTCCCCCTTTTTAGTCAACAGCGTTGGCACCCTCAAGCATTGCAGGTTGATGCATAGTGCTGCAGATCATGCACAACTGGTGCAAACCAGAAGTCTGTGGTCCTGTTCACCTGCAGGGCCTTGACCCATCTGTATTCCAGCTGCCTGACCAACATCTCAGCAAGATTGGCCAGCATCTGAGCCTTCAATGCATCAAATCTGCGAGCTTCTTGACCCATGATGCACCTGAAAATCAAGCAGCATATAAAAAAAGGTCAAGCAGCAGAGGTACACATAGACCCAACATACGTGCCTTGCTGGTGCCTTGGCAACCCAACTGCTGCAACCCAGCAGGCTTTGCAGAGCACAGCACAGCAAGCGGTTGCCAACCAAAGGACGCAACAGCAGTGCAGCTTCCTGCAGCACCTTGGGCCCATAGGCTAATGAGTACAACTATTTTTGAACATGAATCACAGGGCTGCACATGAAGGAGGATGGTGCATAATACGCAAGCAGTCCACTTTGCAAGCAGAGAGAGGCTAGGTTGCATGACCCACAGGTCACGACAGCAAGGAGCATGAGCATCCCAACTTACAATGTCCCTAGGCGATGCCCATTACTTGACACCAGGGGTGCTGCCACATAGAACTTGAGGTGAAACTGAGGCTCCACCACAAAGTAGTTCTCACTGAAGCGTGCATCAGAGTCCATGTCTTCCACCACCAACAGCTCATGATGACAGTTCAGGAAGGACCAGCCACAGAAACCCCACCTGCGTATACACATTCAGGCACTCTGTCAGAGACAGGTTTGCTTGCAGCATGAGTCCACTGCATCGCAGCATGCGGTCAGGTCCAGGCAGGCAGCATGACTGCTTCAGATGTGCCACACCTGTCAGGACAGACACAGGGCTGTAGTGCTCCGCATGCCCCGGTGATGTAGATGGCCTCCCCTGTCAGCAGTGCTACTGTTGATGTCTCAACTTGGAACACATGGCACAACAGCCTCAGCATGGCCTCTGCAGGAAAACAGAACAACAGCACAAATGATCTCAGGTCCTTCAGTGGGAGGGCACTACTGTTACGGGTGCAGCACTGACGATCTTTGCCGGTCTAAGTAGCTACATAGAAGCTTTGCCTCGGGTTCTACACCAGACAGCAGCTTCTGCCAGATGGTTTGCAAGCCACTGGGCTGCTAGTTCAGGAACTGCAGGAGGGATCAAGTTGGGCCGCAGGCGCAGAGAAGGGCGCTACACGCTTACCTATCTCCCCATCCCTTGTTGCTCTCAAAGCATTAATGCCATCAGCTGCTGCCACTCGGGCTTCATGGCATTGTGGCTTGGGAGCTCCTCTGAGGTGCCCATTGTATGGAACAAAGGGCTCCACACACCGCTGCTTGTCAACCCCAGCTTCAACACTGCAGCTGCCTCTGACATGACCATCATTTGTCTTCTGCGCTGCTAACAAGTCGCTCAGTGTGAGGGTATCGTTGGGGGCAAGCTCTGCTCTGCAGTGCTGCAGAATGAAGTCCTCAACACTGATCTGCTTGCTGCTGCACTGGGCCTGTGCCCACTTTATGAAGGCGATTGCTTTGTGTTCGGAGACACCATCTGCCTTGTCAGCTTCCTGAATAGATGTTTCAAGCTTTAAGCGTGTTGGACGGTAGCTGGCATCCCGGGTGAGAGGCACCTGTTCTTTGGCTGAGCTGTCACAGAGTGGTACACTGCTGGCATCTTTGCTGAACGTTGTGCTTGCTTCAGCAAGTGTGGCCAGACCATCGTGAGATGTGCTTCTGTCCGGGATATTAGAACGTTTCTTTGCTGAATGCTGCTTGCGCAGGGGCTTCTGCAGGGAGTGCAGCAGTGGTGGAAAGGAGCAGGTGGATACCAATTTTGGCTGTTGCGACAGCTTGCATGCCGCCACGATTCACCAAACCAGTCTCTTGAACGCATCAACTGTATGTTCTTAGTAGTGTTGGATCGCACATTGCTGCACGGTAGCATGCAAGCGGAGTTTGTGTAGGCAAGGAAGGCAACCCCGCTCGACGCGTACTACAGACAAGCATGCTGCTTCGTTTGGCTTCACATACCAAATAAGCTTAACACGTACCAGCTTTCGCAGAAAAGCACGCTTCTTGCAACATATTTCATCTTCTGGCCCACGTCTGTCTGAGCTTGCTACTTGTCCCATGATTGCTAAGCAGTCAACTGAGTTATTCGATGCAGCAATGTGAGCCGATCGGCTTGTACATCATGTTCCCACCGAGAGTCACAGTCAGCAGCAGCCTCTCGCTGAATACTTGATGTTTGTGCACACTCACACTACTCAGATGCTATAACGTGGATGATTTCACCAGCAGTTGACCTCGCGTGAGCAAAACACGTTCGCTCTTTGGCTTTCAGAACCGCGGTGGACTGTGTTGTGCAGATCTAGCAAACTACGTACTTGAACTTGTAACAGGACTTATAGAAGTAGTGGCAGCCCAAAACAGTGCTGTATTGCTATGTCTGCGGTCGGCACCAGTTGGACTTTAGGTCTCGGAGAAAAGCGCTCCGACAGATGAAAACCTCCTGGCAACTGCCATACAGCTCCACGAATAGAGCCTTCTTCTCTCCAAGATTTTATCATACTCACTGTGCGCCTTGTAATTACTGGCAAAGGTCAAGCAAGTTGGCTGCTGGCGACGATGTGTTGCAGCCAGCACTCATTGGCCAACAGGCAAAGCATGCTTGTATCATCCATAGCCATTTGTCCAAACTATAAGCCTTGAATTTTGTGCACTATCAATTGCCTCTCTCAGTTATCGATAAAAGGTTCGTGACCTCGCAGGCGTCGTGATTTTGGCGCCCCAGCAATACCGTGCCGTACTGCTGCACAGCCATCGGTTCTACAGTAACAGGCGATATACATCTCCAACTGAGTTACTCTCAAGAACTGAATCACCAATCTGGTACCTGAGCATCCCTGTTGCGCCTCAAGGTCGGTACCTCTGGTGCCTGCGCGGAATCTGACAGAACCTGCAACCAAGCACGCCAGTAATGTTTTGCGTAATTGTTCTCGCCAAGGAGGTGTGTCTGCACTGGTAATTGGCTTAACCAACACCTGCACGTGGCCCTGACGAAGCATATCCCGGTATCTAGCAAGGTGCATGGCAAGGCTGCATGCTGCTCAAGGAGTCATCATAACAGACATGAGACAGCAAGCGTTCACGCGCCCTCCTCGTTGATGACGGCGAACCCTCCAGGATTTGCACTATTACGTTACTTGAGCCTGATTGTAATCCTCTGCATTACGTGCTGCAACTGCGGAAAGCAGCACATACTCGGTGAGCTGTGTGCTGATTCCACAAGTCAGCGTCGCCACTGACCTGCAGTTGCCATTGTTGACGGTACTGTCGTGGCACTGCTGCAGACCCAGGCTGTATGGACCAGCCCATCCTACTACCGCTGCACGTGATTTGCTGATGCTTGTTATTCTTGACGGAGGTACCCATACATGTTTCAGCATGCCTACTGCGCGAGTACATCTTTCTTGGCTGGACCTACCGGTTGGAGTCTGACTCTGTGAACCGCTTGCTTGCTGTGTAGAGCAATCAGCAGTAAGGACAAGACTGGCAGGCAGTGCCTGACAAAGAGGTTTGACTTGCGAACACCGCTTCTCATTGCAGCTTGAAAAGCTCATCAGCAAAGTGCAGAAATGTCAGCAATGTCAGCAGAAGAAACGACACAGCCCACCAGCATACTTCAGCTCAGGCGCAAACACTATGGCCCAAACGCTGCACTCAGCTACGATCAGCCCCTCAACATCGTGCGGGGTCGGGGATGTTATCTTTATGATGAGGCCGGCAACGAGTACTTGGACTGCGTCAACAATGTGAGCCATGTAGGACATGGCAATCAAAAGGTGGGCCAGTGATATTGCCAGTTGAGCGAACCTGCAGCTGTGCATGTTTAGCTCGGGTGGCGACAACCTTGACACCATGCCATGGAGTCTCCATCATGACAAATCACAGTGATCTCATAAACGGTGAAAGCGGGATCTGGTTTGTCTTCGTACAGTCATGTCCATGCTTACTAGTTAAATGTGCGTGCTGCAATGTATGTCGTTGCAGGTGGCTGCAGCCATCTCTGCTCAGGTTGGCTGCCTGAACACCAACAGCAGATACCTCAATAGTGAACTCACTGCATACTGCCAAGAACTCACAGACACAATGCCAGACCCCTTGAAGGTGGGTGGGATGTTCTGAGCATTGCAGATTTGTGCACTAGTCCTGCACAGCCCTGGCAATCAAATGCTGACGACACCAGTTGCTCCGCTTTCAAAGCAGTAAACACACTTGCTAGGCAGTAGCCTACTCATTCTCCACTGGGCCTGTCTCTGTGCCGATCAAATTCGTCTGTTCCTGTTTCATGCACGACCCAGGTGGTATACTTGGTCAACAGTGGCTCAGAAGCCAATGACCTAGCACTGCGCATTGCCTCCAAAGCAGCAGCACCAGCAGCATGCAACGAGTGCACAAGCAGCAACAGCAGTCAACGAGATCATGTGGTGGTGATGGCAGGTGCTTACCATGGTCACCTTAGCAGCTTGATACCTTTGTCACCATACAAGTTCTGGGGCCCTGGAGGAGAGGGGAAGCCTGACTGGATCCATGTCATACCGCTCCCTGACAGCTACAGGTGCAGATATATCTTTAGATGCTTCTTAATACAGCAGGGTCCTGTGCGACACTATCATGCAGTCATTGTCATCAGCATAGCACTGTGCTACACTGCCATCAGCAGCTGAGTTCATCGCAGAAGACACATGTGAGTGACTCGTGTTGTTCATTCTCATGCTCCAGGGGTCTGAACCTAGATGGCGCTGCTGCTGCTCAAGCTGTACTTGCCGAAGCTGCTGCAACTGGTGGGCGTGTGGTAGCTTTCTTTGCCGAGAGTATCATCTCTTGTGGCGGACAGGTGTGCCCTTACATAGCGGCCTTGCTTCCTGTATTGTGCCCTATCCAGACACCAGGTTTGTGTTTTGCACCTTTCAGCTCCTGTAGGCCAAGAGGTTCCCACACGTTGTAGCTTGATTCAGCAGTCTGTATGTCTTCTGGCCACCACTTCAAGACCTCGGTACAAAGCAAGTAAAGTGACACTGTTGCGCCAAGTGCCAGCACCGCCTGCTTACACTATTGCTTTTTTTGGCTGTATCTATGATGCAGATAGTGTACCCCCCTGGGTACTTGGCAGCCGTCTATGAGGTCATGCATGCTGCTGGTGTGGTGTGTGTAGCTGATGAAGTACAAACTGGGTTTGGGAGAGTCGGCGAAACTTTCTGGGCTTTCCAGACACAGCATGGCATAGTGCCAGACATTGTCACCATTGGGAAGCCAATGGGTAAGTTCAGTTTGCACTGTGACCTCCACAGCTCTTGAGTGTACCTCAGAGTCTGCTGAATGCAGTACACCTAATTCCACTCTTGATTGGTCTGCCTGTGTGCAGCAGTGGTATTGCAGCAGTGTATCGATGCTTTGGAGACTGGAAATCTTGCGACAACCTGTCTATCTGCTTTACTGCTGCAGGCAATGGGTTCCCAATTGGTGGTGTAGTGACAAGCTCTTCTCTGGCAGAGGCATTTGCAGCTGGCGGCATGGAGTACTTCAACACATATGGTGCGTAACCAAGGTTGTCAGCGGTCTGTGTGCAGGTACTAGCCAACAGTGCCGTATATTCTGCACACTATGGACAGCTGCTGCATCTGCGGATATTGTTGAAATGTTATGATGTTCTGTGAAACACGACTTGTTGGTTATGCTGCCAACTCTGCCTTGGGATAGTGTCCAAGAACAACGTTCTACAGATCATATTATGTGTGACCTTGAGGGGCTTGCATCCTCACAGATGTAGGGCAGCTGGTGCGGGCTGTTGAACACACCATGTTTGTGATCCATGATATCAACCACAGGTGGCTGCAATGCTGCCGTTGCTGCTGGAAGGGCAGTGATGAAGGAGATTAGGGACCAGCAGTTGCAGCAAGCAGCAGCAGATGTTGGCAGGTGCGTCAACAGACCCATGCCTTCTGTTATCAAGCAGCTGCCTGATTTCAGCACTAAGCAACCCTGTCAGCTTGCTGTTCTTGCCAGCTTGCTGTTCTTGCTCAGGTATGACTCCATGCAACCGCTGCTCTGTAAGTGTCATCGCTGAGTATGGTATACTTGCAGTAGCCTAGGCAGCTGAGCAGGAAACCTCCATGCACACATGCACATGCTCTGACAGCAATGCCATGTGCATACCTGCATGCAGGTACCTCATCACTAGGCTACAGGAGCTGCAAGCAAGCTTCCCACGCCTCATTGGTGATGTGCGAGGCCTAGGTCTGTTTGTTGGCTTTGAACTTGTGACAGATACGAGCTCCAAAACTCCAGCACCTATGGTCGCCAAAGCCATCAAAGAAGGTGCCAAAGCCCGCAGGGTGCTGTTGACTACTGATGGTCCTGCAGCCAATGTTATCAAGATTAAGCCACCTATGGTGTTTGGCAAGAGGGAGGTGGACACCATGGTTGAGGTGCTGAGGTGTGTTGCTGCAGTGAAGTACTGTATGGATGCGAATCTGCAGGATCTTTTGCTAGCAGGAGGCAGTATCCTTGCAGCAGGACCGCAGCAACAGCTATCATGCACCAGTGTTTGACACATACTAAGGTGTTGTAAGAACAGCATCTGAGTGTCTTCCTGCAGCATATGCCTCCCTTTACCCAGCCATGCTGATCAGCTCGCACCCCTGCTGATGTTGTTGCTCTCACAGGGAAGTTCTTGGCGAAGTCGAATCAAGGCTGGCTGAGCTGTTGGTCCTGGAACAACAACATGCACAGGCAGAACTAGCTGGCATCATGGCACACTATTCAGCTAATCAGGCCAAGTTACAACAGCATCTGCAGGAGCAACAACAGCTGATTCAGCAGGCTCATCTGCAGTATGGGTGTGGCAGTGCAGGACCTGCAGCAGGACAAGCCGTCCTTAGACAAATCAACAAGGTGCAAAGTAGCAACAGCACCAGCAGCTGCAGCTCTGTTCTTGTCGATGTATGATGTGCTCGCCTTTGCATGGCTACGTCGTTCCCTGCAGCAACAGGTTGTGTGACCTTGTGGTCACTCGAACCTTCCAATTGGCACACTCTTATTGTCACTGTGAGACACATCTCCTTAACAGACAGTTCAGCAATGTTCATGAACTCATGCTGATCAGCTGTTTCACTCAAATTAATTGAATTGGGTGTGAGATGACCTTTGTCTGGACTGTGTTGGATTGTGGCCCACAGTATGTGACCACAGTGTTCATTGAGTTGTGGCCAACTTGCATGGCATAGTATGTGACCGTCACTGTTAAGCGAGTGTTACAGTCACATGAAGCATACTCTTTCTGCTGCTTCAGGTATCAGGATCACTGCAAGTGGTCGTTGTACTGTGAAGCGCCATTGGCACTGCAACAACAGATGTTGTGATCATTAGCGGCTGCTGCTTGTGGCATAACACCTGTGTGACCTGTATGTACCATATATGGCCCTTTCAATTGTACAACTCAACAAGTACACGTTGTCACAACGTATCACAGTGATAAGGTATACCATTGACCAACCGTCCCAGAAGCCTGGCACCACCTTAGTTATAGGAGCCGAGTCTCAACGTATGACTGCCGAAGCGATGTTCTTCATAGGCAGTGGAGATGCCATCACAGCCGTTTCACTCAAGCCAGTGGGCCGTTCAGCACCCAGTGCTATGAGAGCACTGGTACGGTACTGCCTGCGTACAGGCCCTTTGCACTTAAGCATGTTGACCGACCCAACTTTCTGTGAAGTATCAGTGTTCAGTTTTTGATATGACTTCTCACTGTACAGTGCTGCTGCTCAACAGCATGTCAGTGACATGCACAGCCGGTCAACGCAAAGCTTATTTGAATTGGTCTGCTCAGCAATTGCCGTAGTCATTATGCGATGTCATGAAACTTCGAAAGGTGATCATTTCATATCTACGTGTTGAAAGCATTCTAAACAGGCGCAGCGTTGTTCACAGAGAAAAAGCAATCCTCCGGGTGGCACATCGCAGTGTCATGCGGGCCTTCAACTACGTTGAAATGCGAATGGAATGAATGAGAACACGCTGATGTCCTGAAGGTGCTGTTGTACAGACCGGTCAATAGGCGAGCAGGTAAGGATGGAAGCCCCGGGGTTTGGACAGCTTGCAAGCTGTTGAATTTTTCAGGCAACAGGCTGTATATGCACCGTGCCTGTCACGGTGACAAGGTTCAAGTTGGCATTGCTGAAGAGATGCAGCAAACAGACTCCTTGCCAAGTTGACGTTTTGGTGCAAAGCTGGGGTCAGTCTGCTTGGTGGTGGTTGATGTGATTGATGCAGCTGCAATGGATGCATGGGGGCCAGTGTGCATGTCATGCAGACTCTGTCGTGCCACACAATGGCGACATGTCATCTAGTACATGTTAAGCATGGGGCACTGTGTGATTCTGTGCTGTTCCTGCAGGCTGGCTCCATATGTGCCATCAGAAATGACTCCTATCGTTCCTTCAGTGCAACAAGCCAACAGGGTGAACATCACCACTGTTCCTGCTGCAGATAGTGTGCTGCTCGTCAGTACACATCCTGGCAAAAGCAGCACCAAGGAAGTGGAGGCCCCAGCAA
>JARWLF010001346.1:0-10528 GCA_029853055.1 Scenedesmus sp. KT-U | reverse complement strand
GGTCGCTGAGTTGAACTCAGTTGACTGGAACAAGAGCAATATCTGGACTAGCAGTACTAACTGTGTTAGGAGACCACCTCCCGTGTAACAAACTCATCATCATCATCATTGCGACTGAACAGGCAGAATACTGTGTCCTTGACGAAATTTAGGCAGACACTGACGAGTATTTCGTGTGTTACGGGAAATCGGCGCTTAAAAGTGTCCAAATATTCGAAATGTAAAAGATTTCAGGACATGTGACGAAAATTAGTGTGACGGTGACGAATGACTTTGTGTGATTAGGGTAGTCTCTATGAAAATCAAACCATGTGATCAAGCACGGTTCACAGCCACGCTGCAGAAACGTCGCATTGAGTGCTTGAACTGGCTGAGGTTTAACATGATGATTAGTTGCAAGTTGTACAGACGCCTGCCAAACTCCCTTCCCTGTAGCTGCTGTTGCTAGTGTGAATAATAGGAGACAACAGTGTCAAGCAAAAACACAGATAGATGTTTTTGCAGCATGTTCTACGTACTCGGTACCGTGAGTAGGCAGCCTAGTTGGCCCAACTGTAAGTTACAGCATGCTTTGGACGTGCCATGTTATCTGCTGTGCTCCCGTCCTTGTCACAAATGCAGTTACAACAGTAGCTGCTTTCCAGGTTGGGCATGACCTGATCAGAAAAATTCATTTTGGAAAGCTTCTACAGATCTGTGTTCAGTCACTGTATATGCTGCCATCTGGCAACACAATGCTGCATGAGCCAAATTCCCTTTCTTTCACAATGCTTATGGTACGTTCAGCTGTATGATCACTATCATGTCAACAGCAATGACAACCTCGAGCTAATGCACTGCCTGTACATCCTTCCTTCCAGCCACAGCTGACAGTACACCAGTACCTGCCCCACAAGTCAGTAGGGAATGAGAGCTTTGACAGCATTAAAAAGAACTCCTACTGCCGGGGCCAGCACTGCCAGTGGTACATTCTTCACACCCTCCAGTCCCGGGACCTGACTGCCGGCATTCTTTACACCATATGATACAGCAGGCAGTAGCGCTGTCTTGATAACAGCGTCCTTGCCAAGACGGGCAAAGAACACATCAGGTCCTATGCGTATGACAGAACACAGCAGTTTGAGATGCGGAGTGACTCAACCATGTGAAGACATCCTTGACAAGGGACTGCGCGCTATGAGTGAAAATACGTTGCAGATGCAGGGCACATGTGGAGGCATGACTGATGAGTGCTTCAAGAGTTACTGCATATGTCAACAACAGCACAACGGGGTTCTAGGATTCTTGCAGGTCAATACACTGCACACGACTGACATGCTGCGCACTGGGCCATATCTATGCCACCAAAGGCACACGCCAGTGGAGTTATAAGCTTGAGAGTTGACAGTCTTGGGTGGCAGTCTCACGAAATATCCCAGGAATGTTGTTTTGTCATAACTGACCTGACTTCATCAGGCTCTTGGAGAAGCGCTCAAACTCTGCCTGGTCCAGACTGCCACTGTGATCAGCATCAAAGGCCCTCAGAGCTGCCTGCACAGGAACAAAGACACATGGAGCAGATGGTGACGGTCATGTCAGACAGAGGCGCTAGCGCCTGATTGCGCATGAACACCCAACAGCCATACTACAGCTGCTTCTAGATATCGATGCAATGGTGTGGGGAGATGCATCAGCCTATCTAGCTCGAGCAGAACCCGCCCCTGTCACCTGACTTGCACACAAGCCGGAGGTTGCAGATAAAAGACATAGTGCCTGACAGCAACGTGACTGTGCTTCACACCATCTAAGGCTTGGACCCATAATCCAACTGTTCACCTGGATCTCATCCCTACTTGGTGGATCCTGCCAACCTGGCAGACGTTTGTTGACAATGTTGTACAGATTGAGGACTGCAACCTCAACCTCCAAGGGTTCAATCACACCATTCTTGTTGTAATCAACCTTGTTGAACACCTGCGGATGCGGTTGTAGAGTGTGCACAGCGAGACTGAACAGGATGCCTTCCAGAGGTGAGATGACAACAGCAGCACTGAATGTCCTCTGCAACTACCTCTGACACTGACATCGTGGACTATGGCTGCAGTCATTGCTGTGTCACAGTTCCCACCGCTGTCTCTTGTTATACTCGAATGAGCTGCGGTCTGCTATAAATGTGCAAAAGCATTGCTGGCAGTCCTGGTGCTGGACAAGTTCCTGCAAACCAGTTGCTTCACCCGAAACTACCGCTTTCAGCACTATCTGCAGATCAGCAAACTGCCAGTGCTTGTGGGTAAGACTAGAATGAAGGTCCACATACCCGTTTACACCTAAAAACAGAACAGCAGTCCAAAGTCGAGGTCAGGCACAGACACCGGTCAGGCAAATAAACGCAGCCCAGTGCAGCGCACTTACATCCAAGAAAACAAATAGTCAAACAAACCCATGATGTGCTCCTTGGGACGTCCTGAACAGGGGATAGAGAGAAGGTGGTGATGTGCAAATGTTGGAGTGACTGCCACACACGCGTGGCGCGCTACCTAGTACCGACGTCACCTGCAAACAGATGTAGCTGTTTGGCACTGCTAGACAATGCGGCAACGCCCTCCTTACAGACCAAGCTACGCGGACGAGCCTGTTAAGTAACCGTCGGGTGAGTCAACTGGCGGGGGAGCTATACAGCAGCCACGAGCCGATATCAGTGTCTCAGTATTGCAGAACGAGATCAAGGTACATGATTGACAGCTTGATTCACACAGCGCACTAGTCCCATATACTGAAACCTGCTTTTTCGAACAAGAATGATAAGCATTACTGCAGCATGCAAGTCTGCAGATCCTCACATATATCACATAGTGCGTGTACGTGCGGCACCGGTTCTGCGTTAGCCAGCCTTCTGCTATGTGCCTACTGCTGATGCTGCTCGCGCCAAATGGGCACGCTAGATGCTTGTCGCTCAACTCGCTGTGACGTCGACAATGGCAGTTTGAAGGTTTTTTGTTTGGTCTGGAATCCACTAAGGGCCAGGATCGGGCCAGAACTGCAGCAAGCACCCAACCATCATGACCAGTCAGTTTGGGCAGCAGATGTATCAAAGGCGACATGAGCTAACAGTGCAACTGATTGAGAAGCTTCTTGGTATAAAGGTATGTTGATCAGTAGCTGCGTCGTTAAGGGGCAGCAGGCTCTTGTCAAGGGTGTGATGCCAGAAAGTTGTTGCACTACTGCAGCAGAATGATGAGAACCACGCATTGGCCTTGGATTTCTGTCTCCAAAAAGAGTATCACCACAGCTATTCAGATGTCGATCCAAGGACAGTGGAGTCATTCTATATCAGGTATGGACTTTGTTCGTGGTCGGCTGTTGGTGGTTGGTGGTTGCGCAAGTAGGAACACAAATGTGGTCTGCATTGTTTAGCCGTCTGTCGCCTGCAACGCACATATGGTCTGTACATGTATGGTTTGCCTGGCTCAGCCATTCTGTCTGGCCACCGTGTTCATCATCGCGGGGAGGACATGTAGAGACAGGGCGACAGGAGCTGCTTCCTGCATGCCTTTGTTTGCAGTGTCATTCAGCGGCTGCATGAGGACAGTCAGCTCAGCAAGGCTCTGGCGCTGTCAGCACTTGCCACAAAGTTCATCTCCTATAATCTCAGCTCAACCACAGCAGACCTCAACCACAATCTGCTGCAGCTGCTGGCTAGCCTTGCAAACAAGCCCCTTGAATCTGTCTTAGAAGAGACTACACACCTGCTCAGCGCTGTGTATCAGCCAGCTCAAGACAAGACAGATGAGCAACACCAGCAGCAACGGGCAGCAATTCAGCGGTTCAAACATCTGGCGTCAGGCAGCAGCAGTGTAACAACGAGTGATTTTGATTCTACCCAAGATAGCGGGGCTGAAGCAGAGTATGACCCCTATGGTGAGGAATCAGAGTCAGACAGTTGGGACATTGATGAGGACACTGAGAGCAACAAGCGCCAGCTACATGGCAGACAGGGCACTACACCAGACGTACCTGCCACATCAGCTGACCCAGCGTCACAAGATAGTCAGCAATCGATGCAGCAGGTTTCTGTCAATGCAGTCAACAGCACTATCGCTGTGGCACCTCGACAGGCAGCTGCATGGTGCTTGCCTGCAGCACTTCTGCAGGCGCCACCACAGCTGCAGCCAGGTCTGACTATGCCACAGCCTGAAGAGCTGCTTGCACAGCTTGCAATGCGCAGGGTAGACAAGCTACCACTCATGCGGCCAGACCCACAGTTTTGTTTCACTGAATCCTACCTAAGCAAACAGCTTCTATGCTTGCTGCAAGGCCATCCAGCACATGGATTCAAGCTATCAATAACATCGCAGCTGGATAGTGACAAGGTGTCTGAAGGAGGGGCAACTGATCTCAAAGCTAGAGGTGGTGTACTGCAGCAGCTGTTTACACCTGACGCACGTGTAACCAGTCCTGCCCTGTCCCCAGGAGCACTGGGGGCAGTGATGCAGGAGTTTGCAGCAGCAGGCACTGCAGCGCGTCAATTGGCGAAGCTGGCACAGCAGTTGACACAGAGCCGGGGCAAGGCTTGGCTTCCTCAAGCTTCAAGCTGCATAGTGCGCACAGGCTCTGTTACAGCTGGTGACGACCTTGGTACTGGGGGCACAGCTGTCACACCCTGTCTTCGTGCTTTGGGAGTTGCACTGCAGCAGCAGCTCGACCACATGGGCCAACAGCTGGCTCAACTGCAATCAGCCATCATCACAACACACTATCAGTCCCATGCTGTGCAGAAACACATGTCGTCCCTACTTTACGTCAAGCAGCAGACACGCCCCATCATACAGCGCCTACATGTGCTCCATGACGCTGTACTTGGTGTCTTGAAGCAGTCGGCAGGTTCAGCGGCAACTGTGTCAGCTTCACTGCTGGATGGCTTGTATGAACGTGCACAAGCAGCAGCATTGTCCACCAGTGGTCACCAGGGGGCAGCAGATGCAGCAGCACTACTACACCTTCTGTTGTGTACCTGTGTCCCAATCGTCGCTGCCCTGGCACAGTGGCTGTGGAGTGCAGCTGATGGGAGTGACACAGAGAGCCTGCTAGCAGGTCTTGCTGAGGAACAGGACACAGACCAGCAATTCGGTGCCTATCAAGGTGTGAATGTCTGTTGTGAAGACTTCTTCATTGTCAGGAAGTCGGGAGTAGCAGCCACAGATGCACGGTTTTGGCACGCAGCGTATGACTTCAGCAGGGCGCCGCCATTGCCTGCAGGCGGTGAGTCAGGTACAGAAGCAGCAGTTGGTGGCGACCAGCCAGCAGGAGCCTCTGATGAGGGTTCTGTTGCATGCCCTTCGTTCCTGCTGCCACTGGTCAGCAGTATCATGACTGCTGGCAAGAGTGTCAGGCTGCTAGACTACATGGAGCAGGAGCAGCTGAGGCACAGCATGGCAACACCTGCAAGAACATCTGTCGTACAGCCAAGTGCTGCTAGCAGGCGGCAGTCTATCAGCAGCACCATGCAGCGTGCACCAAGACCTCAAAGCAGCACCATCAGAGCTGCAAGAGTCAGCAGCATTGGTGGGGCTGCCAGGAAGCGCTGGGATGAGACTGCCAGCTGCAGTGCCCAAGTAACAGACCTCACGAAGCAGGTGCGGCTGCAGTTAGCCATGGCAGCTGGGGCTGCTGAACAGGATGAAGAGCAGCAACTCGGGAGCAGGTTCATAGACGCTGCAAGCAGTCTGCTGCAGCATTCGCAGCAGATGCTGCAACAGCGATGTCTAGGCAGCTTACCCAGACAGATCGGTGACAAGGGTGCTGCGGCACAGCAGCCAGATGGGCAAAGCAGTAGCTCTACTGTAATGTTGGGGGCTCTACAGGCAGCAGGGCAGCAGCTGGCTCAGGTATGTTCCCAGCCAGCTGTCTCAGGCCAGTTATCATCGGCTCAGCAGCTGCAGTTATCGCAACCTCTAGGACTTCGACAAGCCTTACTGCTCGCACGAAAGCGGCGCATTGCTAAGCAGAATGCAGTCGCTGATACATCACACCTGCCAGCGGCAGATGCTTTCAAGCCTCAGAAAACACAAAAAAAGCCACTGCAGCAGCAGCAGCATGATGACCAGGCAGAGGAAGAAGTACACATCATTGGCAGGAGAGATGATGAGAACATCTTGCAACCTGAATCTGGCCCCCAAGAGGGTGCCCAGGTGATTGGACCATGTGTGCATGAAGAGGGAGCAGAGACCAACAATCTGCAGCAGCCCATCATGATAGAGTCACACTTGCTGCAGTGGAAACAGCAAGTGGATGCCAAGCTTCTAGCAGCAGGACAATGCATACAGCAGCTCGCACCATGGCAGCATGCACAGCAGAAGGGTGGCAGTGATTCTTCAACCTCTCACTGGCCTGTAACTGCCCCACAGTCTGCACCAGCCAGCCTGACTCTGCTTGGCAGCAAGTACAGCACTGCACCAGGCAGCTTCTCCAGCAGCTTGGCGGAGCTGTGGCCCCTCAGGTCTGATGTATGTGCTGTGCAGCCACAGCAACAGTGTAGTAGTAAGCCAGTGGGTCAGGGGCAGCAAAAGTGGCCTTCAGGTGGTCAGTGGCCGTGTGAACAGCTGAAGTGGTTGCTTGTGGATCCCCCTCAGCAGATAATGCCACTGGCTCAGCTCCTTGATCAGGCGCTGCTGCATCCCATACAAGCAAGGGTGAGGCCTCTGCACATGCTATTACCTTGCTGTTACTGAATTGATTGCTTGCTTCTACTGCACTTTGGCACCATGACTTGCTTGGTTGCAACTGTAATATAACAAGCACTGCATGTAACAAACGGAATATCGATAGGATTGTCCCTGCTGCTGCTGGTGCACTGTAGGTTGATCTGGTGAGCCGTCAGCTGCTGTCCAGTCTGATGGGTGAGTGGGGTCTCCTGCAGCAGCTGCAGGGCCTGGTGGGATTCTTCCTGCTGGCAAGCCCTGCGATGGTGGAATGGACAGACAGCTGCTTTGCAACAGCAGAGGCAGTGGCAAGTGGCAAGCGCAACAGGATGCTCACAGGCAGCAGCGGCAACATTGTCGAGCCAGACAGCAGTCCAGCGAGGGCTGCGAAGGATGATGCAGTAGCTGCCTCTGCTGTTGGTTCAGGTGGCTCATCAGAAGGTTACCCTGCTGTGACTGTTGATGATCTAGATGTCATGGAGCTGTCATTGCTGCTGCAGGTGGGATCTGGTTTGCGCGGTTGCGTATAGAGTAGGTGCAGTTCAAAGGGATGCACGAGCAGGCTTCGCAATGGTTGCTGTGATCACTGTAACCTGCATCCTATATGTTGGCAATGTGAAATAAGGTGACAGCACATGCCTGCATGGTCCAAGCGTGCTCTACTGCGCAACTGCCAGTTTCTGTGCCAAGTGAGTTACATCAGCCCCACACCTGACGCCCTGCTCACAGGACTTGTCCTCCTCATCTACTTCTGAAGACCCACTACCAGACCCCAGCTGCCTGCACCTCACGGTTGATAAGAAAGCACACCTCAGACATCTTCAGCAGCCACTGGCACAGCAGCAGGGCCAGGGTGCTGCTGACAAGGCTGCAATGGATGTGGCTGGTGCTACTGGCGGTCTGTTCTTCAGTGCTGCTGAGTGGGCCAGCTTGAGCTGCAGACACAGCGGCACCTGGCAGCTGTCACTGGTGTACAACACTGAGGAGCTCAACAAGTTCAGCAAGGTGATCTGCTGTGACCGCAACACACAGCAATTGACTCAACACCGTGTGCTGTAGTATGGTCTGATGCTTGGCACGCAGCAAAGGCCTGGACTGATGTGTGCCTGATGTTCCACCTGGTTGTAGGCCTGGCAGTTTCTGCTGCAGTTGCGATGGGTCAAGCGCCGCATTGATGCAGCTCGGCATGCAGCATGTAAGGGTTCAGCCAGCATTATGTCAGCAGCACAGCAGGATGTCGCAGAGCAAGCAGCAGTAGCAGCTGCTTATCAGCAGAGGATTAAGGCAGACGGCAGTAGATATAAGTATGGGGCAGGTGAGAGTGGTCTTTGGTGGTGCATTCTGCTACATGTTTGCTAGTGTCGTGGTTGCAGCTCAGCAGCTTGTCATTTGTGCATATACTGTCAGGGTAAGGTGCAACAGTGTTGTGCAGTTGTGCACAATCCATGTGCTGAAGTGGACTATGTTGATCAGCAATCACATTAACCATCTGGGTTTCCTGGTCATTGTTCATTACCTATTAACTGGTACCAATAGCCCTGTCAAGCCTGCTGCTTTGTTTGCAGGATCTGCCAGTGATCATACCGACTGGCTCAGCACCCGCCAGGAGCTGCTACTGCTGCAGGAGATCAGTCACTTCATGGCACGTTATCAACAATATGTGATGGACAAGATGATACGTGGGGCTTGGAGTGAATTGGAACAGGTGAGTGCTCAAGCACATGCCTTGCCAACTGTGAGTACACCCTTGCAGGTCACACGGCTTTGCTGTGTACAAGCACAGCTGATGCTGACAGAGCAGACCTTATCGTTACCCAGGATATGCTTTCTTGAACTGTAGACTTTTGCTGCATCTGGCTTGAGCGCATTTGCCGTGAGTTCTTGTGGCAATTGTCATTGATTGCAGGCTCTGGGCCAAGCTGTCACTCTGGATCAGGTGCGGGTTGCAGCTGCATCATTCCTGCACAGAGTCTGCACCCTGTGCAACTGTCAGTGGAGGACCATAGGTCAGAAAGGCATAGCTACCCGGTTTGCTTCTTTGATGAACATTGCTTTACAAGCAGCGGCGGCGGCAGCTCGGATCACTCAGCTCAGGCGGCAGTTGAGAGAGGTGAGGATCGGCATGTAGAGAGAGTTGACGAAACGAAGCATGGTTTGCACAGCACTGCTGTTTGTGCATTGTCACTGGCTCATCATGCAGGCCTTTTTGCCAGGAGAATAGTCAAGTGTCAAGTGGGTTTGCTGAAATCTAGAAGGGACGGGTGTTGACAGGGTGACACACAGACTACTGTGGTGAAGACATCTGACATTGACCTGCCTCTCTCAGCCATTGCATATCTGACCACCTTCGTGGTGCTGTCTTCTTTGCAGCCTGGACGACAACCAGGCAGTGCAGTGTCACAGAAGCTCTGGTTAGATATTGCAGCAGCACGCAGCAGGCTGAAGGCTGTGCAGGTCGACTGGCACAACCAAAGCAGCTTCTGGTTGTCTCTAGTCGATATGCAGCTGCAAGCAAGGGCTGCAGGTGATAGGGAGGATGCTCATATGTTGCTAAGTGCACTGGACCTGGATGAGTACTATCGGCGGTTTGCAGGAATTAAGCAGCCCATCAAGCCTGCTGTCGCTTATTAGGTCACTAGGCGATCGCTGGGAGCCTGCACCTTGATATCAAGGTACTGCATGTAACAGAATGCAAGACGATCACAGCTGCGGCAGCCGTAAGCTAGCAGTTCAGTGGCCTTGGGTGCCACTGACAGATATGTAGGTTACCAGATAAGAGGGCTGGCACGCTTGTGGCTACTGCTCTGGGTTGTGCTGCACAATCTGTTCAGTCGTGAGCCAACTGCTCATCATAGCAGATTGAGATACGCATCACCGCAACATATGAGCAATCTTTCTCTTCAAACCAAAAGCATGAAGCAGCAAAGAAGTCAGGCAATCCTCCTTTGCTGTGCTGCAGCGGATGTTCAGCAGAGAGTTGATGGCTGTCGTAGTCTCATGCCTATTCGCTTCTGTGCGGGACAAGGTGGTTAGCTTACTGGAGTTATTTCAGACCTGGAGACTATCATGGAAATGTTCCGGAAGGATCACCGTGAACCGAGGGTTCGTGCCTGACATAACAGACCACTGCAAGTCGTGGTGAGCCAGAAGCAGTCCACCACGTTGGTGGTATGCAGAGCTTTCTCTCTATTGCAATTGAAACCCACATGCAATCATGGTTGGGTTCCTGTCCCGCTCCCCTTATGTTCGCTCGTCACTGGGATGCAGAGCTCGTGTCACATACTTGTCGTTGCCCTTGCACGCATATTGTCGTTGTTGTGTTAGTGTAGCACACTACACGGGCTGTCAGCTGTCTCGTACCCGTTGCCGTGGTCGCGCCTCCTCTGCTGCTGGTGACATGTTGCTTCGGTGTTTGTTTGCTTTGCAAGTCGACTGTAAACAGAACCGGATCGTTTTGCGGCCATTGGCGTGTGCAGATGCCTATGCATATGCATCTGTTCGGCCAGGTAAGTAGGATTGAGGCTGGATTGACAGCGAAGTGTTATCAGCGTCACCTTGCCGGCCTGTGTTAGCAGTGACGTCTGCTGCTGTTGGTTTTCGAGGTAAGGCAGCTGCCAGGCGTCACCTTGCCGACCTATGTTAGCAGTGACGTCTGCTGCTGTTGGTTTTCGAGGTAAGGCAGCTGCCAGGCGTCACCTTGCCGACCTATGTTAGCAGTGACGTCTGCTGCTGTTGGGTTTCGAGGTAAGGCAGCTGCCAGGCGTCACCTTGCCGACCTATGTTAGCAGTGACGTCTGCTGCTGTTGGGCTCTGAGGTAAGGCAGCTGCCAGGCGTCACCTTGCCGACCTAT
>JARWLF010001345.1:0-10529 GCA_029853055.1 Scenedesmus sp. KT-U | reverse complement strand
ACTACAATGCCCGCCGGGACCAGACGGGACCAGTCGCTCGACATGGGGAACTCCTCCACGAAGGGACATCCCAGCCGAAACGCGCCTGCATCAACTTTGATTCAGAGCCACTTTTCGACGCCGATCACCCCCATAGCCGGGCTACTTTTCCACGCCGCTCAACAATCACTGGTCCGCAACCCAGTGGTGAAGTACGGCCTCGTCCCAACCTGGAGCGACGCCGTCCATGTTCGGTAGCCGGTGCGCGATGCCCTTATGGCAGTCAATGCACGTGCGCTCGCCGGTAAAAAGAAATGCCTGGTGGATCTCGGCTGCCCGTTGCGTTTGGCGGGTGATATCCATGGACTCAGCTGTATGGCAGTTGCGGCATTCGAGACTGTCATTAGCCTTGAGGCGCGTCCATTCTCGCTCTGCGAGCTCGCGGCGCATTCCAAGGAACTTCTCTCTTGTTGAAATGCTGCCGAATATGTGTCCCCAGACTTCCTTGGACGCCTGCATCTTGCGAGCAATCTTCGATGTCCACTCGTGAGGGACATGACAGTCCGGGCATGTTGCCCTGACACCTGATCTATTTGTGAAATGAATAGTAGTTTTCATTTCCTCATATAGGTTCGCCTCCATCTCATGGCAGGAGATGCAGAATCTCTCAGTGTTTGTGACCTCAAGCGCAGTGTTGAAGCCGCCCCAGAACAGCACGCCGGCAAAAAACCCGCCCAAGGTGAGGAACCCGAGGCTGAGGAATTTCGGGGGGCTGGAAAGCGTCTTCCAAGGACGGCGGAGCCATTCGGGAAGTCTCATTGGCGAGGCTCCCCTGGCCGCTCCACCAGTTCGTCGAAAGGAATAAACCGGTTTTCAACAATCACCCGCGCCTCAGTCTGAGGAACATGGCACTGCGTGCAGAAGTACCGCCTAGGGGATACTGCACCAAGCATCTGGCCCTCACGATTCACATAGTGAGTGATGCTGATCATCGGCGCCTGCACAGCCTCGGTGAAGCGGCGGCTATGACACGTCAGACAGGTGTTTGTGTTCAGATCCAGCTGATAGTTTTCTATGGAATGGGGGATCACGGGTGGCTGCTCGGGCCAAGCGCGGGTTACCCGCCGGTCATCGCGGATTGGGGCGGGTATCTGCGGAGGTCTTGGTTCCTGTTCGAAACCTACCGGCGGACGGTAGGGCGAGCCCTTGGGTTCTGTCTGCCCCAGCACGGGCACCGATAGAACGATGAGGGTTCCGGCGAGGGTGAGGACGACGAGTCGCATAATGGTCCTCCCTCAGGCCGCTGTGACGCGAACAGCGCACTTCTTGAAGTCTGTCTGCTTGGAAATCGGGTCCGTAGCATCCAGCGTGCACTTGTTGATTAGCTGGCCGCTATCAAACCAAGGTACGAAGATGACGCCGCGGGGTGGTCGGTTTCGGCCCCTTGTTTCTATCCGACTGCGGATTTCTCCTCTTCGGGATTGTACGAGCACCTCAGAGCCGCGCCGCAGGCCCCGGGCTTTGGCATCGTCGGGATGCATGTACACCAGCGCCATCGGGACTGCCTTGTAGAGTTCAGGCACCCGCATTGTCATGGAGCCACTATGCCAATGCTCCAGCACTCGTCCTGTTACTAACCAAAGGTCGTAGTCAGCGTCAGGAACTTCTGCCGGCGGCTCATACGGGTAACTAATGATTTTGGCACGGCCGTCAGACATCCCATAGAAACGTACGCCCTCGCCGGCAGGAACGTAGGGATCGTAGCCCTCCCGGTATCGCCAGCGGGTTTCCTTTCCGTCGACGACCGGCCAGCGGAGCCCTCGGACATTATGATAAACATCGAATGGCGCGAGGTCATGCCCGTGGTCTCTTCCGAACCCTGCGTACTCCTCGAACAATCCTTTCTGAACGTAGAAGCCGAATTCGACGCTCTCCTGGTTGTCGTAGTCCGGATCCATCTCTGAAACAGGAAAAGCGTCAACGTTCCCGTTCCGGAAAAGTACGTCAAACAGCGACTTCCCTCGATATTGGGGGTTGGCAGCTAGTACCTCCTCTGGCCATACCTCGTCAGTTGTGAACCGACGAGAAAACTCCATCATCTGCCAGAGGTCCGATCGCGCATTCCCTGGCGCGCGGACGAGCTGGTGCCAGAAGTGGGTTCGGCGCTCGGCATTGCCGTACGCACCCTCCTTCTCAACCCACATCGCTGCGGGCAGGACGACATCCGCGGCCATTGCGGTAAGCGTCGGGTAGGCATCTGTGACCACTATGAAGTTCGCCGGATTTCGGTATCCCGGCCACGTTTCATTTGCAGTGTTTGGAGCGGCTTGCAGATTGTTGTTGCACTGGATCCAGAAGCAATTCAGTTCTCCGTCCTTCAGCTTGCGGTCCATGAGAACGGCATGATAGCCGACCTCGCCGCTCAGCAGACCGCGCGGCAGCTTCCAGCGCTTCTCCGCATATGCCCGGTGCTCGGCATTCGTCACCACCATGTCCGCTGGCAGGCGATGAGCAAACGTCCCGACTTCGCGTGCTGTACCGCAGGCAGAGGGTTGGCCTGTTAAGGAGAAGGGGCCATTCCCAGGTTCGGAAATTTTGCCGGTGAGGAGATGGATGTTGGTGATCAGATGATTACACCACACCCCTCGTACATGCTGATTGAACCCCATGGTCCAGAAACTTACGACCTTGCGATCTGGGTCTGCGTACAGCTCAGCCAAAGATAGGAGACGGTCTCGGGCAATCCCCGTCTGCTTTGCGACCGCGTCAAGGGTATAAGGGGCGACTGACTTTGCGAACTCCTCGAAACTGATCGGCACGCTGTCGCCGGCGTTGCGAGCATTGGTCGCTCTCATCTCCAGTTCATGCTCTGGCCGCAGTCCGTAACCGATGTCAACGGCTCCCTGATGGAGGGTTGTGTGCCGCTCTACGAAGTCGCGATTCACGCGCCCGGTTTGGATGATATGGTTTGCGATGTAGTTGAGAATCGCTAGGTCTGTGCCGGGGGGGAAGACCATTCCGTTGTCGGCCAGGTCGAAGCTCCGGTGCTCAAAGGTAGAAAGCACCGCCACCTGAACATGAGGGGCGGAGAGCCGGCGGTCGCTGATCCGAGTCCAAAGGATCGGATGCATTTCCGCCATGTTTGATCCCCAGAGCACAAATGCGTCGGCCAGCTCGATGTCGTCGTAGCAGCCCATCGGCTCGTCCATACCGAAGGTCCGGATGAAGCCAACGGCAGCAGACGCCATACAGTGACGAGCATTCGGGTCCAGGTTGTTTGTTAGGAACCCTGCGCGCATCAGCTTACTTGCGGCGTAGCCCTCCCAGATTGTCCACTGACCGGAGCCGAACATGCCCACCGCCTTTGGTCCCTTTTCTTTCAGGGTTCGCTTCCATTGGCGTGCCATCTCATCAAAAGCAGTGTTCCAGTCGACCGGCGTAAGCTCGCCTTCCTTGTCGTAGCGTCCGTCCTTCATCCGCATAAGCGGAGTGGTCAGACGATCTGCGCCATACATAATCTTCGACAGGAAATAGCCTTTTACGCAGTTCAGGCCTCGGTTTACTTCCGCTTCCTGATCTCCATGGGTCGCGACAACACGGTTGTCCCGCACAGCCACCATCACCCCACAGCCTGTCCCACAGAACCGACATGGGGCTTTCGACCATTTCAAGTCGGTTCCAGGAACCGCAACAAGGGGCGCCTGGGCAACGGCACTCAACGGAATGCCAGCTGTCGCGGCGGCCGCAGCCACTGCTTGAGCCTTCAACACGGCACGGCGTGACATCCCCGGGGTCGGGAGAGGTGAACCTGGGTTCGTCTTAGTCTCGTCAAGCGGCATGGGAGGGCGCTCCTTCTTCGTCCGCAGGGATGTCATCCAACGGTGCGGCATGCTGAAAGATCATGACGGCCGACATCACCCCGTCCAACATATGGACTGCAGTCATAAGGCGGCCCACAGTTGCTTCATCTGGACCTTCAACGGTAACAATCAGGCGGTTGCCGTACTCCACGTGCAGATCTGCCCCGGCGAGGGAGTCGATCCCCCGGCGGACTTGTTCCGCTTGCTGTGGATCGCGATGTACGAGCAAGCTGGCGACGTGGTACTCGGATCGCGGAACGCTCTGCATCAGGCGATCTCCTACCCTGCGAGGGAAATTGCGTTGGTGGGGCATGCCGCTACACAGGCGCCACAACCAGTGCACAGTGGGTCACTCACCTCCGGGAGACTCGTGCTGCCGATGCGCGGGGTGAGCCGAATTGCATTCTCCGGGCAAGCGTCCCGACAACTTGCACAGAATACATTCTTGCCGCTGAGGCAGGCGGCTGCGACCAGCGGCTTGTGCGTCCATGGGGAGGCATTCAGATCGTTGAAGATCGGCTTCGGGCACGCTTGGACACACGCGCCGCAGAATGTGCATTCAGCGGATGAAAAGTCCGGCTCCGGGAATCCTCCGTCTCCGCATGTCAGAAGCCCCTCTGGGCAAGCGGCGATGCAATCGCCACAGCGGCTACAAAGCTCTGTGAACAGATCGACCTTGGCCCACGGAGGACGCTTTGTAGCTGGAGGAGCATGAAGCTGGCCACGGAGTAGGGCGCGACGGCCGCGGTCGATTCCGTCGGCGGGCGATGGGTTTTGCTTCATCTGCCCCTCACACCGACGGAGGACCGGGCGGGCCAAGGACCAATTGGCTCATCCACACGAGGAAGCCATACCCGCCGACGACAGCGACGGCGATAAACGGCCAAATCACGAAAGCGAGTAGGACGAACATCAGAACTTCCTGCCGCTTCACGCTGCGCTGTTCCTCTGCAGACAGCGGCGGGGAGGCCACGGAAGGGGAAATCATGTCAGCTTCTGCCGTGACGCCGGCTTGACGAGCTTCCGGATTCTGCATCACCTCAGCCTCACATTCGCCCAAGGGGTTGGTCTCGGGCAGGCACCTTCGTGAACATTAGAATTCGCTGGGAGTTCCTGCTCCATGCCCAAAAGCCAGACGAGCCTGGATTCCGCCGGTCTGCGGGTTAGTAGAAGCGGGCCAAAACTCAGCGGTACACGCTCGCGGGAGTGCGTGCGGACATCGTGCGCGCGAGGGCGCTGAGCCTTCGAGGACCATACATTGGCTCTGAGCCAACCGTTAGTCCTACGGAGAACTGGAGCGCCCTCACGTTCCCTTTGGCATTGTCGTCGTTCTGACAGGCTGGCGAGATGGTTCGGAGTTACCACCGGTTATAGCGACAGCAAGTACACGAGGGGGAAGCCACATGTCAGAGAGTTTCAGAGCCGTTTTTTTCGTTTGCGTTGCTGTGATTGCGATCGCGGGCTCCCCGGCTGCCGGCAGTCCGGCAGGCACGGAAGCTGGTGATGCTGTGAACTATGAGCAGACGCTCGTACAGCAGGTTTACCAACGCAGTTCAGCAGAGGCCGCAAAGGCGCAGTTGGCGGCGTCCGAGGCACACGAGCCTGACGTGCAGGAACTCGCAAGCCGTGTTCTAGCCCTCCATAATGAGCTTAATTCTCAATGGGTGAGCACGGCGGAACGACTGCAATTCAATCTCCCAAAGGCGCTAACGGACGCGGACCAGCAGGTTCTAGAGCGCTTGGAAACTCTTCAGATGCAGGCCTTTGACGCCACTTTTCTTCGTAGCGTGGTACAAGGGCTAATGCGCCACACGAACTTACTAGATAAGTTGGCTGCTCAGGCAACGGACCCGGATCTGAGGGCGATAGCAGGCGCGGCGTTGCCTCAGGTGGATGCCCTGCGCCAGCAGGCGCATGATCTTCGGATAGCGCTGGTGCCAATCGACGTTGGCCCGGTGGGAGCTAGCGCGGGCTCATCTCAGCCCGCTCAAATGTCCCAGGGCGAGACGAGGGACGGAAGCGGAGAGCGTGTGAACGCCACATCGACACCGGAGTAGCAGACAGAGCTACAAAGGGGGATAGACGCCCGATGGACTACGAGAGCTTCTTCAAGAGCCAGATCGACGGCCTGCGCCGCGAAGGCCGCTATCGGGTGTTCGCCGATCTTGAGCGCCGGGTGGGCGAGTTTCCGACCGCCGCGTTCTATCCGGAGCCGGAGGCACCGGCCCGCGACGTCACCGTCTGGTGCTCCAACGACTATCTGGGCATGGGCCAGAACCCGGTCGTCATCGGCTCGATGATCGAGGCGTTGCACAAGTGCGGTGCCGGCGCGGGCGGGACGCGCAACATCTCCGGCACGAACCATTTCCATGTGCTGCTTGAGCAGGAGTTGGCGGACCTCCACGGGATGGAAGCCGCCCTGCTCTTCACGTCCGGCTACATCAGCAATGAGGCGACGCTGTCCACCCTGCCGCGCCTGCTGCCGGACTGCGTCGTGTTTTCCGATGCGCTGAACCACGCGTCGATGATCGAGGGCATCCGGCACAGCGGTGCCCGCAAGCACATCTGGCGCCACAATGATGTGGAGCATCTGGATGCGCTGATGTCCCAGTATCCGAAGCACCAGCCCAAGCTGGTCGCCTTCGAGAGCGTCTATTCCATGGACGGCGACATCGCCCCCATCGCCGAGATCTGCGATGTGGCCGACAAGCATGGGGCCATGACCTACCTGGATGAGGTGCATGCGGTCGGCATGTACGGTCCCCGCGGCGCCGGCGTGGCGGAGCGGGACGGGGTGATGAACCGCCTGACCGTGATCGAGGGCACCCTGGGCAAGGCGTTCGGTGTGATGGGCGGTTACATCACCGGCTCCTCCGCCCTGGTGGATTGCGTCCGCAGCTTCGCCTCCAGCTTCATCTTCACGACCTCGCTGGCGCCTGTGCTGGCGGCCGGCGCGCTCGCCTCCGTCCGCTTCCTCAAGGAGCATGACGAGCTGCGGCAGAAACATCAGGAGCGGGCCCGGCGGTTGAAGACCCTGTTGGCCCAGGCCGGCCTGCCGGTCATGCCCTCGGTCAGCCACATCGTGCCCGTCCTGGTGGGCGATCCACGCCTGTGCAAGCAGGCCAGCGACGACCTGCTGACCCGCCACAACATCTATGTCCAGCCGATCAACTACCCCACCGTTCCCCGCGGGACGGAGCGGCTGCGCATCACCCCCACCCCCTTCCACGACGACGCCCGGATGGAGCATCTGGTGGAAGCGCTGCTGGATGTCTGGAGCCGGCTGGAGATCAAGCGTCTGGCCGCGTGACCGAAAAAGCCGCGCTGCACAGCGCAGGAAGCAGAACGCCCCGGCCGCTTGGTCCGGGGCGTTCGCATTTCCGGGGCGGTGGCCGGTCAGGCCAACAGGGTCAGTCGCCCTGCTCCGCCGTGGCGGTACCGTCGCCGGGCTTGATCTGCTGGCTGCTGATGGCGACGCGCAGTTCCCGCGTGCCCGTGTTGATGGCCGCCACCTGGTTGAACGGAATCTCGTAGCGCGCACGGCCTCCACCCAGCCCCAGCAGCCCGGTGCCCCGCTGCGAGACGACGAGACGTTCCAGCTGCCCGGTCTCCAGGTTGATGATCAGGCGCTCGACCGTCCCGAACTCCTCCTCATCCGCCAGATGGACGGTGTATTCTTTCAGGTCGTCGGCGGTGATCCGGCCGGCCGGGGTGGGCCCCTCCAGCGTCGGCGGGATCTGGTCGCCATGCATGCGGGTGTATCCCCGTCCGCCCTCGGCATCCGGATCGGCACCCCGGGTGGCCGTGGCGGGCGTGGACGGCTCGGTCAGGTCCTGCGGCCCCGCATCGCGCCGATCCTCTGCCGGCACCGGCATCTCCCCGTACGAGTCGGTGCGCGTGCCCTGGGCCTGGCTGACCCCGGTCTCGCGCTCGCCGCGCCCCGTCACCTCCCCGTCGCGCTGGGTGGAAATCGGGGGTTCAGCGCCGGTGAGCCGGTCCGAGCCACCGGTGTCACGGATGATGGCGTTGGTCGCGGCGCGCGGATCGGAGATGGCCTCCTGCCGCCGCTCCCCCTCCCCGGCCGGCTGGGATGGCTCGGCGGTCTGGGCGGCGGCACCGCCGGAGGCGAGCAGGATCGTCAGGATGGCGGTTGCGCAGATGCGGGTCATGATGGCTGCTTCCCATGGTGGGACGGTGCGGCGGTCAAGGTCGTCGGCCGCTGTCTGCCCTTAGGAACAGCCTGAAACTGCGCCCGTTCCCGCGGCGAAATGGCGGGTCACCGGATCAGAAACCCATCGCGCGGCGGATCGCCTGTCGCTATAGTGCCGCGCCGTCCGTCCTGCGGTTACGGGCCGCTGTCGCAGAAGGTTCCTGATGAAGCCGATCCGCCTTGTACCTGAGAACACCGACATTGATTTTGCGCGCCTGCGCTTTTTCGGGTTCATCGTTTCCGGCTTCCTTGTCCTGGCGACGGCTGTCGGCCTGTTCTGGCCTGGGCTGAACCTCGGTATCGACTTCCGCGGCGGTATCCTGATGGAAGTCCGGGCGGAGCAGCCGATCGAGGTGGGCGAGATGCGCCGCACCCTCAGCGGCCTCGGCCTGGGTGAGGTGCAGATCCAGCAGTTCGGCTCCGACCGGGATGCGCTGATCCGCATCGGCCAGCAGCCGGGCGGCGACGCGGCCCAGAACCAGGCGGTGCAGCTGGTGCGCGCCACCCTGGGCACGTCCTATGAGTATCGCCGGGTGGAGCTGGTGGGGCCGCGCGTGGGCGGCGAGTTGATGCGGGATGGCATCACGGCCACGGTGCTGGCGCTGCTGGCCATTGCCGCCTATGTGGCCTTCCGCTTCGAATGGCAGTTCGGCGTCGCCGCCCTGCTCGCCACCTTCCACGACGTGTTCGTCACGCTGGGGCTTTTCATCGTCCTGCGGCTGGAATTCGACCTGACCGCGGTCGCCGCGCTGCTGACCCTGGCCGGCTACTCGATCAATGACACCGTCGTGATCTTCGACCGCATGCGCGAGCAGATGCGCAAGCACAAGAGCGCGTCGATGACCGAGATCATCAACATGGCGGTCAACCAGACGCTTGGCCGCACGATCCTGACCAGCGGCACCACGCTGCTGGCGCTGATGCCGCTGCTGATGTTCGGCGGCAGCGCGCTGGCCAATTTCACGATCGCCCTGTTCTGGGGCATCCTGATCGGCACCTTCTCCTCCGTCTATGTCGCCGCGGCGCTGCTGCTGTACATGCCGCAGATCCGTCGCGGCGGTGAGGCGGAGCCCGCGCGCGGCGAGGCCAGCGCCTGACCCGGTACGCGCGTTCAGTTCCCTCCCCGCGTTGCACGGCGGCACGGCCCGCCTCTGGAGTCACCGGACCATCATGGTTCCGCAGGAGCGCACCTCCGACGTTCTGATCCGGATTCTCCAGGCCACCGACCGGCCGCGGCTGACAGTCGGTGAGTTCATCGACCAGCTGGGGGAGCGGGCATTCGGCATTCTGATCCTCCTGTTCGCCCTGCCGAACTGCGTGCCCGGCCCGCCGGGTCTGGCGACGATCACCGGCATCCCCGTGATCTTCGTGGCCTGGCAGATGATGGTAGGGCGGACGAAGCCATGGCTGCCCGGATTCGTCGCCCGGCGGTCCTTCCCCCGCGAGGACATGCTGCGGATCGCGCTGAAGTCGCAGCCCTGGCTGCGGCGGGTGGAGCGCCTGTCCCGCCCCCGCATGACCTGGCTGATGGAGGGCAGGTTCGAGCGGGCGCTCGGCGTCTTCCTGTTCATCCTGTCCATTGTGCTGGCGGCCCCCATCCCCTTCGGCAATCTGTTCCCCGCCGTCGCCATCTGCATCATCGCGGTGGCGATCATGGAACTGGACGGGGCGACGCTGATCGTCGGCTATGTGCTGGGCGCGCTGGCCTTCGCCGTCGCCATGACCGTGCTGTTCACCATTCTGGCTGTCATCGGCGGGGCGGTGGGACAAGTGGCCACTTAGGCTCCCACCGGCGGACGCTTGATCCCGCTTCCGGCGCGGGCCTACACTGCCGAAGCCGCTGACAACGAGATGGCCGGACAACCCGGCCCGGAACGCGGCGGGAGGAGTACGTGATGACAGCGCCTGAAGCACAGGAGCAGCCATCAGGATCAGCCGATCAGCGGACGATCCTGATCGCCGATGACGAGCCGTCCATCGTCATGTCGTTGGAGTTCCTGCTGAAGCGCGCGGGCTACCGTGTCCTGATCGCGCGCACAGGCGACGACGTGCTGCAGACCATGACGCGGGAGGTGCCCGACCTGCTGCTTCTGGATGCCATGATGCCGGAACGCGACGGCTTCTCCGTCTGCCAGCAGATCCGCACGAATCCGGCGTGGGCTGGCCTTCCCGTCATCATGCTGACGGCAAAGAGCCGTGAGGTGGAGCGGCAGAAGGGCATGGCGCTTGGCGCCACCGCCTATGTCACCAAACCCTTCTCCACCCGCGAACTGGTGGACATCGTCCGCACCCATCTGGAAGGAACCGCGCAGCCAGGGGGCGGCGCATGAACGGACTGCGGCGGCCCGGCGTTCTGTTCCTGGCCGTCGCGGCCCTGCTGTCCGTGCTTCTCATCCTGTTGCCGGGATGGGCGCGGGACAGTGTCGATCCGGGGGCGGTGATCGGCTGGGGGGCGGCGGCGATGGCCGCGACGGCGAAAC
>JARWLF010001344.1:0-10535 GCA_029853055.1 Scenedesmus sp. KT-U | reverse complement strand
CGCAGTAGTAGCTGTGCTACTTGTGCCAGCTGCTGCAGGGTTTCGCTGCTTGCATTGGGGTTGGGGTTTACTGCTGCGGCTGGGTTTAACTGAGTCTGTGAAACCTGCAGTAGTACCCAGCCGTAACGACTGAGTAGAATCTCTGCTGCTGCTGATACCAGCGGTGATCTGCTGCCGGCAACTACCCAAGCTTGCTGCGACTCTGCATGCAGCAGTAATGGCAGCAGTCGGTGAGATGCACGACGACTTATGACCTAACAACACACACTGAGGCCAACTCTGCAACAATGCACCACAGTGCATTTGCTTACAGAATGCGCATTATGAAAACCATGCTCAGCAGTAGCAGCAGCAGAAACAGCGCAACATTCACTCACCAGGCACCACAACATCAAACAACAGTAGATGTCCATCCGCTGGCTGAGTCACCATCTGCCCCGCTGGCAGCAGCCCAGCAGCAGCAAGTGCTGCCTGCAGGTGCATTCTCAGTGCATTGACTGGTGCTACTACTGTAGTACAGAATGCATCAGCAGCAGCAGCAAGCTGACCGGCAGGGACGGGTCTAGCCACCGGCCCGCTGACCTGTAGTACTACTAGACAGTAGGCCTCAAACACCTGCAGCATGACATAGCATTGCAAGGGACACAGATCAGAAGCTTGCATTGGACTCAACCTGCTGCTTGCAGCGAAACTGACCATGATTAACATGTGTCTGTGACTCGAATGCAATGCATCACCATGTAGGTCCCAACCCAAAACCAATGCAGCCTCACCTGCTGTAGCTGTCTCACTGTTAACCCTACTCCTGGTTTATCCAGAGCTATTGCTAGAGCATCCCACAGCTGTAGCAGCAATGCACCAGCTACTGCTAAACCCCACAACAGATCTACTGCTGCTGCTGCACTGCAGGACTGAACACCACCATGCAGAGCTTGGGATTCAACCACCTGTCACCCACGTCAACAATGCCACAACAACAGCAGCAGCAGCAGCAGAAGAAGAAGATGTCAGTTCATAAGCTGCAATACTAGGTGACAAGCAGTACGTTACTGATGACCCAGACAGTCATGCACTGAATGCAGAGACTCTCAAGCTGGCAGCAAGCAGTGTCCACATGCTGCATCCTGTGCATGTCTCTTGGCACATGATGCTGACAGCAGCACATGGCATGTATTATACCTGCGGCATACACTGTCACCAACGATACATGTTCAAGCCTATATGCTTCACTTACGGTGCAATACATGTCAGCGTGCATTGCGCATTATGCAAACCAGATATCATGCATTGCTTGGCACCATTAGCTCACCTCCAAAACCAATTGTACTAGCTGACGAGGCAACTGCTGTAAATCCCACCACCCTACACACAGCACCAGCAGCTTGGCCAATGCATCCCAATCATCACCAGTGAACACCACTGGCTCAACCACGTCAGCAGCTGTTGCATTGTCTGTTACCCCAGCTGCTGCTGCTGTAGGTGGGGGTGGTGGCGGTGTTGCCGAGCGAGATGCTGCTGCTGTGGTTCCAGCAGCAGCAGTAGCAGCAGACTGTGGTGGTGGTGGTGGCACACCTGAGGTCCCTGCCTGCTGCTGCTGCTGCTCTGTAGCCACAGGAGGAGGTGGCGGCAATGCTACATTAACAACCTGCTCACTTGCAACATCAGCAGCAGTAGCTTTGCGTCTGAACAGCAGTACTTCTGACTGCAACAGCGCATGTAGTAGCTGTGCCACCTCTTCTCCACCATATGGCAGGCTGCTACTGCTGCTGCTGCTGTTGGCAGTATCTGTATCTGGCTGAGGCAGCTTTGTTACAACCTCTACTACTGCTGCTAACTCCTGCACTGAGAACTTCTGCAGATCTACTTGCACAGGACTTGCAATACTACTACTACTGCCTGCTAGAGATACCATGTGCTCATGCTGCTGCTGCTGCTCTGTTTGCTGTGTGCAAAGTTTGCTGATAGCTGTCAGCACATGTCCTTGCAATACCTCAGCATACTCCTGAAACTTGCCAGCTAGCTGCAGCCCTGCAACCAGCTTCAACACTACTACAGCATCTGCCTGTTCAACCGCCGCTTGCCGCCCATCCTGCATTGCCAAAACCTCTTTCAGCAGCACAGCTAAACCCTGCTGCTGCTGAGCTGCAGGAATCTCCTGTAGGGCTTTGGCTAGACCCTGCAAGCCAATGAAGACGTCCAGCTGTAGCTGCTGCTGCTGTAACTGCTGCTTGATGCTGTCTACGAGCTGCTGCTGCTTCGGCGAGTTGAGTTTGAGACAGCCGAGTTTTGCAAGTACTACTGGGGTGTCTAGTAGTTGCTGAGGACTACAAACTGGTAGTAGTGGCTGGAGATCATCACATAACCTGCGATGTAGCAAGTGCAGCATGGACAAGGTTTCCAGACAAAAATGTGTGCTAACAACATCAAGTGCAACACAGGCATCTACATAGACAGCGTGGTGCACGACAAGCAAGGACTATGACTCAAACATGTTCCAGTGAAGGAAACACCACCTACTTTGGCAGCAGCTGATGTGACAGCTCCCTGACTGTAGTATACCCTCCTGCTGCTAAGCCCCTCATAACTCCTAGCAGCAAATCCACAGATGGATCAACCACAGGCCGCTTGACATACTCTGCTGATGCCTTTCTGAGCAGCTTGCTGAAGCTGCTAGTGCTGTCTAGACCGAGTTGGGAGTGGCAGGCGAGTAGTGCTGCTGTTTGGGGAGGGGTGAATCGCGGCAACTGATCAAGCAACACCTGCATCACACCAGATCGCGAAGTGCATCATACAACTGATACAAAGTTGGTTGCACACTTGCATACTACAGGAGTCACTGCATCGATGATGCACCACATGCTGCGTAAAGTGATCACACAGCTGCTGCTGGTCCCAATCTGAGCAGAGATACATCCATGTTGATCTTACCTTGACTAAAGGCTCCTGTGCTTTCCCTTGCAGCTCCACACCTTTCAAATGCAGCCCAATCAACACCTCCAACAGCAATCTACAACCACTATCTGCATCCTCTTTGAACAGCTTTCTCAGCACACTCTCAGACAGCAGCTGTGACACTGCTGCTGCACCAGCTGAACCTTCTCTGCCGCCACCAGCTGCTGCTGCTGCTAGGGTTGTAACAGCGCTGGCTGCTGCCAAAAAGGTATCAGGATCCTCAAGTGCACCTGCTGCTGACAATGCTGATACTAGGGCATTCACAGTGCTGATGAGCACAGGACCTGCATGATAACAGCGATACAAACTCATACAAACTCAAGTGGAAGTAGCGATGAGTTGCTGGCCCTTTGTGGGAACATGTTGAGCTGTGCTATGCTGCAGCTGGATGAGGAAGAACGCAAGACTGCGAGACCATCCACCCAGCTACAACACTACACAGCATGATACCCACAAGCCTATAGAAGTTTGTTACATACAAGCAGTGCTGACATGCAACAGCCTACAGCATCTGATAAGTGCAATTATAACATACAACAAACAGTCTCCCCAGCAGGGAGCTGCCTATGAGACCAAACTCCCGGAATGCAGTATTCATGCATCTACTTGCTAACAAGATGACTTAAACAGGGAGTAACAAGCTATTGATGTGATTGCTCACCATATCCTGCAGCTGCTACTGCTGCCAAGCTGTCCAGCACAACCATCAACTGAGCAGCAGTCATATGTGGCATCATTTGCTGCACCCAGTTGCAGTACACCCTCACACCAGGATGCTGCTGCTGCTGCAATGATTGATCACCTCGCTGCTGTTGATGCTGCTGTTGCAGTGCTGCTGCTGCTGTTACCAGATCTGCTGTTTTGAGGACAATCTGTGGAGTAAGCTTGGGCATGTGTGCTGGGTCTTGAGTAATAGTGTGTAGCACATCAAGCAGACCCTGCAACCAGGCAATCAGCACAGCACATGTCAGTATTCCTCATCCAACACCACTACTTCAGCAACCTCGTTCAACATGTCAAACATCAGCAAGAGACACGTCAGCCAGCTGGAGCTTACAGTCTAAGAATTGTAGGCCCCGGTGAACTTGACCTGGTCTGAGCCCCACTGCTGAATACAACAGCAGTACCAGCAGTATTAATGCATTGTAATGCAGGTCACAAGTGAATTAGTATGCCAGAATCAGCAGCTACATGTGCAGGCGGCAGCAGGGACCACATGAAGCATGAATACTTTCACAGCACTTCAGGAAAAGCAGCAATGCTGCAGGTGGTTACAAGCTCAGTTGTGTTGTACTGCCGGGCAGCAGCCGATGGCTTGTAACCCCCACAAATATTTGAGCAGTCTGTTACCACTTTCGTGCACCCTGACAATTTACCAAGTGCGCAGCTAGCTGCAGCCTCTGCAGAGACCAGCAGATGCTTTGCGAGATATGCTATGCAGCAGCAGCAGGTACAGCAATAGTCTGTACATCTCAGAGAGGCAATAGGCACACTGGCAGATTAGGGAAATTACTATACCATCAGGGAACTTCCAGCTCGTTCGTGTATGACAGCTGTAGCAGATCGCCAGAAGTGCGTCACCACTAAGGAGTACACTGTACGTAAGCTTTGGCATGCAGTAAAACAGCGATTTCTTGCGCGGCCGCACAGGGATACAGGACAACTCCCTACTCAACAAGAAGACAAACACACAAAGCAGCAATACATCACATGCCTCGGTGGCAGACTGTTTTGATCTGTGTGTTGCCAGCTGCTGGGTGACTGCAGCTGCCTGCATAAGGCTTGACTGCTAGGATTGTGCAGTGCCCACACAGCGTCACCAGCATACTTGCACCATTCAATCACTGCAACGGTTGCTGTGCATGCCATATACTGGGGACACAACTAACTGCAGCTTGTAGTAGTAGTAGTAGTCACCCTTTCCGGCCACGAGGCCCTTGTAAGCCTTGCTGGCTTATACAGCAGGACCCGCAGGACTACAAGTGGCAAGCTGATTAATCATATACTCCTAAAATGTGGGTCGTGTTTGCAAATTCAAAACTAAGGAATGGTCATCTGGGGTATCAGATAGTTGTCATTGCGCAGATACTGCTGCCCTAAATGTTGTGTGGCAGATTAAACCCTCAACTCAAGTGCTAAGCTTATTTTCATAGTGTTCAGCAAGCTTAAAGGCAGAGGCCTCCATCCAGATGCACATTACTGCAGTACAACCTTTGCCAGAGGCTTATGTAAGGGCATAGCCTGGATTTTGCATCATTCGATCTGTGCCTATGAAAGTACTCATGCAGTACATGCCCGAGGTCATGCACCATGACAATGATCGTGCAGCAGACTATCAACATGCACACTTGCTCAAGCCCCTGTGACATTGGTGTCCAAGGAGGGCTTGTATGAGCACCCACACATACAAGCAGCATAACTTCACTTCATCAAGCATGACAGCCCATAGGCTGGCCAGTACCACGCACCCCCTTGTTGTACACCCAGAACTATGTGTGTTTGTGCTGACAGCAGACGAGACCATCATGCAGTGCTTGCAGGCATGATGAAGACTGGTTTTTCATGTATGTGTGGCTCTTGCTGCATCTTTGACTGTACACCGCAGTCGGCCCAGGACTATGCAGCTGTGTGACAACAGCAGATGGCAGCTAACCCTTGAGCAGCTCCAACAGCAGCACCGATCGCTTGCTTCACAGTCAAACTGGAAGGCTGCCAGAGCAGCAGCTGTAGAAAATACACCTTCGTGGTGCCTTATGCCAGCTTGACGATCAAAACAGCAAAGCCCGACGAACTTGGCAGCACACTTGACACCCCAGCTCCCACGCAACCCCGCAAGCAAGTAGGAAATACCACATGCATATGTACTATGCACCTGCCACGCAAAACACAGAGGATGTCTGTACGCACCTGTAGATTGCCGGACGCTGACTGTAACAGATGGGCCACTGGCGGCAACATGGCTCCAGATCGCTTGGCTGATTCCCCCTGATTTTCAAGTACAATTGAGATCCTTTGCTGCTGCTGTTGCTGCTTCAAAGGCTGCTGCTGCTTCTGCAAGGGAACTGCTGGTGGTGCTGGTGGCCCCTGCGCCTGCATCTGCTGCTGCGCAGGTTGTTGCTGTGGGGGTCCAGGGACGGCTGCAGCAACTTGAGATGCAGGATGCAATGCACGAGCAGGGGCCGCTGCTGCAGCTTGCAGGGCTACTGGGCCAGTCCCTGCTGCTGACCCTGGAAGGCTGCTACTATCAGGCAATCCATACAGAGGAGGAGTCCTGCTTTGGCCTCTATCTATCTGAGCATCTATCCTATCCAACACTAGCGCTGTGGTTGCATCGGAAGCTGCAAGATGACCTAGCTGCAAAACAGGTATATGGTCATGACCTCTCCCTACTGCCGCTAAGGGTTGCGAGGCAGCAGGATACGGCTGTTGCTGCTGCTGCTTTTGCTGCTGTGAAGCTGGACCCTGTAAACTGGATTGTTGCTGCTGCCTCTGCTGTTGTTGCTGCCATGGTGGGGCTTGGCCGTCATGGGACATGTGCGAGGGATATTGCGGCTGCTGAGCTGCAGTAGCTTGTAACCTGTGTGCTTCGGCAGCAGAAAGCGCTGTGGAAGCAGCGAACTGCTGTGGTGGCTGCTGCATGTTGCTTGCTGATGGGTACAGCTGTGTGTGTTGTGCTTGTTGCAGCTCCTGCTTACGAAGATGTTTCCGCTGCCTCCTGCTCAGATGCTGTGCTTGTGGTTGCTGCTGAAGTGCATGTGCTTGTTGCTGGAGTGCCATAACAGCAGGAACTTGCGCTGAGGACCCATTGGCCCAAGGACCAGAGGCAACATCTACAGGTAGCTGTTGCTGTTGACCAGGCATGCTCAGCAACAAACCAGCATGACTAACAAGCCCCAGCCCCAGTTGGCCGCCCTGAGCAAGTTGCGGCTGCATGGAGCCATGTGCAAGGCCGAAAGGCATTTGCATGATAGTGCCGTTGGGCTGCATGGCAAAGTTCGAGTGCATAGGAGCACCAGTGTGTTGACTTGCACCTGGAGGTCGCATGTTGCGGCCACTGCAGCGTTATCTATGACCGACTGCAGTGTACGTGGGCATAAGGATCGTCTATGCCTTGAGGTATGTATGCGTGAGGCTGCAACGCTGAAGCAGCAAGACATGTTGCCTCGTCTGCGTTACCATGTTCCGCTTGTTGCAGACCCAGACGATAAGCAATCAGAGTACGTATGAGATATCTGCAATGCCGCCTCTCAGCAGAGCCAGGTACATCGCGTCACCGGTCTGCAGGTAGGCCTGATGAACGTCTCGCTGATGAGCGAGCTGAAAAGTACACCATCAATCATAACCAGAACATACGCTTCCGACAAGTGGTTGGGCGTCGGAGTTATGCATACCAGGTTAGGGGTTTGTGTTATCATGATAACAGTTTGTTAGTGTGACTCTGACGAGGCTCTTGTAGAGTGCAGGCAGGGAATCATCCTCGCAAGCATTGTTGCAGATCTGGCAAGGTTCGCTGACGTTGCTAGCTTCCTGGAAGTCTCTTTCGGAAGCGCTCAACAGTCGTGAAGATGCAGCCTTCACGCAAGCGTATCGCTTGCATCATATATGGACATTTATATACTCAATCTCGTCGATACAGCGCAGCTGCTGGAGCGGTGAGTTCTGCTTGTAGTAGTACACTCTTGTAACCCTTCGTAATCAATGCTCGTGAGCATGTAGATCATGCGATCTGTGTCAATGCTGCAGCCTACAGTGAAGCTACTGATTAATGGTGAATTCAAGGACTCGGCAACGGACCAGTGGATTGATGTCAAGAATCCTGTGAGTGCAGTGCCATAATCGTGACACTGAAGGGACCGTTTTGTTGTCTTCCTTGCTTTAGACCAACAGCTTGCAGTCGCAATCAATGACAATCATCTGTCGTTTGTCTCACATACGTACAGTACATGTGGATGCCTAGGCTGTGGTAGACCTTGAAAGCTTGGACAGACCCATCCATGCTGCTGAGCTTCTGAGCAGCATGATCGTACTCGCACCAACGCCCATTGAACGTGAATGGTGGCACGAATCTGATCTACCTTTTAGCTATCCTCTCTCTTTCACTCTCCATCCAGTCACGTGATCATAGCCTTCTTCTGTGCATCCTTGTCATCGATTTCAGGCAACACAAGAAGTCGTTTCCAAGCTACCGCTTACCACAGAAGCAGAATTCAATGCAGCAGTTCAGGCAGCAAAGGACGCCTTCCCTGCATGGCGTGCTACCCCTGTACCAGTCAGACAGAGGGTCATGCTCAAGTTTCAGGAGCTGATTCGTGCTAACTGGGTAAGCTGCAAGGCTGCTCAGCTGCAGCAGCTCAGCTTCTATCAGCTTGCAGCAATGGCTTTGCTGGCACAGCTACGCAGAGCACAACGTTCTTGGTATATGCTACTTGATCTGCAAATCGCAGACTAATCCAGAGATCAGCTACAAGCTTTCCTGCAGTAGTGATCATCCAAAGTCTCCAGCCCATTTTCAGTTTCCTTGCCCTTTTGAACGGTCAGCAAACAGCAAACCTTCCATTCAGCTCAGCCTCCATTCTCACATGCCAGCATTATCATGCCTAGCAGTAGCTGCTGGCTATCAGTGACTGTAAGCTCTCAAGACAGACCAGCAATGCTGTGTTGGGTAAAACCTCTCACAGTTTCAAACCATTGGGCAAAATGTCCTGCTAAACGATGTTGTCTGCAGGACGAGTTGGCCAAGAGTGTGACAACAGAGCAGGGCAAAACGTTCCAGGACGCAAAGGGAGACGTCTTCAGAGGATTGGGTACGCCATCATGCAACTGTCAAACTAGCATTGTGCAGAAAGTCATCATGCAATAGCAACAAAGTTGTCAAACTAGCAATACGCAGAGTCTCGAGTACAGCCAAACAATTTTGCCTGCGCCTCCTCTCACTATACCCTGCATCGTGCAGAACCTATTTCCCAAGGGTCACATGCCATGCACTCATAAAACTCTTGCCTGCACTTATAGAATATCCTTGTTGATGAAGCATGGTTCCTGCAGAAATATTCATCAGGCAGACTGTCGTAATGTACATTTATATTGTCACCGACTTAGTAAGCACCAAAACGCGCTGTAACAAGCTAACAGTGATCTGTTTGTTCATATTGTTTCATTGTCCTGCAGAGGTTGTTGAGGCAGCATGTGGCATTGCTCCCATGTTGATGGGTGAGACAGTTGAGAACGTGGCATCAGGCATTGACTGCTACAGCATCAGGCAACCTATTGGGGTAAGTAGCTTGTCCTGCACATGTACTACATCCAGGGCTTGTTTGTTGGTCCGACAGCAAGCTTTTCAGATTAGTGTCCTGCAACATGGAGTGAGAACATGCACGTAGAGGGAGATTGTGTGGCATGGGCTGTAAGCAATAACAGCTGTGAGCTGTTAGATATCTACTTGGGTCAAACCTACCTGCTGATGTGGCAGATATGATTGAATGTCGGTGTGTGCATGGTACATGGCTAAGCAATACCGACTGCCATTGTAGACTGTAAACTCTTGAAGTCTTGTTGCTGCATGTAGGAATAACTGTTTGAATTCGTCTGAAAAGCTAAGCGTGCTGGTTGTTTGGTTGCTTGTTACCCTGCAGGTCTGTGCTGGAATCTGTCCCTTCAACTTCCCGGCCATGGTGCCTCTGTGGATGTATCCCATGGCCATTGCAGCAGGCAACACGTTTGTGTTGAAGCCTTCTGAAAAGGACCCGGGTGCCAGTGTCATGTTGGCTGATCTGGCACAACAAGCAGGACTGCCAAAGTGAGGGTTCAGGATTGAGAGTTGCTTTGTTGCACCATCATCTGTATGAGCGGCATCACACTGGACTAGCAGTAGCACATACTGAAGATTTGAGATAAGAAGTAGTAGTTGGATCCTTTCCTTGCCTGTCTTGCAGGGGCGTGTTGAACATTGTTCATGGGACTCATGACACGGTGAACCGCATCTTGGATCATCCAGACATCAGGGCAATCAGCTTCGTGGGCGGTGATGGAGCAGGAAGATACATCTACGAACGGGCGGCTGGCAACGGCAAGCGTGTCCAGGTGCTTAGCTACTGCACTATCCTGTTCACCTTCTGCTTTCCTATTGTCTGTTCGTGTTATCACACGTGTGTGGTTTGAAGCGACAGATGCCAATTTACGGATCGTCTGACTGCAATGCTATGGGTGATACTTCCTGTTTTGCAGTGCAACCTTGGTGCAAAGAACCACGCAATCGTGATGCCAGATGCCGACCCAGACGCCACAGTGAAGGCGCTCATTGGTGCAGGATTCGGTGCAGCAGGTCAACGCTGCATGGCGATATCAGCCGTCGTGTTTGTTGGTGGAATTGACAAGTGGAAGGGACCACTGCTGGAGGCAGCTAGGACACTTAAGGTGGGGCTTTGAATTGGGAATCTGCATGTTGTTTCCTTGCTTGTTTCACTTGTGTATATGTGTAACGGGAACGCGCTTAGGAGTTGATGGGAAGCGTGATACACTTGAATATTGTTGGATATGTTAAGCTCGAAGACTGAATTACTCATTTAGAGTGATCCTTGTTAGGA
>JARWLF010001343.1:0-10537 GCA_029853055.1 Scenedesmus sp. KT-U | reverse complement strand
TCCACCGTTAGCTGTGTAGCCTTGATCACTGTATGATGTATTGTTGGTCTGCAGGGTCCTGAGCTGCTGACCATGTGGTTTGGTGAGTCAGAGGCCAACGTGCGTGAGATCTTTGACAAGGCTCGTCAGTCAGCTCCCTGTGTGCTGTTCTTTGATGAGTTGGACTCCATTGCAGTGCAGCGTGGCAGCAGCAGCGGTGATGCAGGTGGTGCAGCAGATCGTGTGTTGAACCAGTTGCTCACAGAGATGGATGGTATGGGCAGTAAGAAGACAGTCTTCATCATTGGTGCAACAAACAGGTGTGTTCACATGTCTACCTGTGTCCAGACACAGCTAGCTATGTGTGTTGCTTGATCAAAGAGAAGTTGTTGTGTGACATGGTGTGCTCAGGTGACTGTTGATATCTTGCTTGCTGCAGCACATAGTTTGTTGGTGCATCCAGGTACCACTGGTCGCCTGAGCACACCTTGCATCACTTACTCGACTGAAGACTGCAATTGCAGCCTTTGCAGTTGCGGCTGCAGGTGTTTGCATCTTCATCTACGACCATTTGTGCTGTTTGTTGCAGGCCTGACATCATTGACCCTGCCCTGCTTCGTCCGGGACGCCTGGATCAGTTGATATACATTCCATTGCCAGATGAGGGCAGCAGGCGTCAGATCTTCAAGTCAGTGTTGCGCAAGAGTCCTATCGCACCTGATGTTGACTTTGAGGTATTGACCAAGTTCACACATGGATTCTCAGGAGCAGGTGAGTGGTAGAGACGTCACTATCAACTGTGCTGTCAACTGTAGTATTTAATATCAATGGTGAAGTAGCAGTGCAGCTCAGGGTATGTTTGATCTGGTCATCCACTGGGACCAGTTGATCATTTGCAATGTGGTCAACTTGTGGCACTGTATGACTGAACCGTCAAAGTGAGCAAGTCTTGATCATTCTAAAGTCTGCAGTTGCTTGGTATCTGTTGTTCTGCAATCAGTCAGGTCTGCTGTGCATGCGTTGCCAAAATTAGTACAGCTGTGCAGGTTCTGAGTGTTGTTGCTGTGGTGCGTGAATACATTTGCAGATATCACTGAGATCTGTCAGCGGGCCTGCAAGTCGGCTATCCGTGAAAACATAGAGAAGGACATCGAGCGTGAGAGGCGCATGGCTGAGAACCCTGACATCATGGAAGATGATGTAGATGAGGTGTGTCGGATTGTGCTCTGCTTTACTCCATGATAGTACGTATGGACAATAGCCTGGCAGTACCTGCAGTTGGGCTGGTGTGTTTCCTCGTCCTGCGCTGTTGTTGTAGCTGGGTGAGCGTTGTCATGACTATTTGTGTCAGCTTTCACCCACCTGCAGCAAAGCACAAGACTTGGCAGTAATAGTCGATAGCACTAGCTGTGTGCACATCAGAATTTGGTGATTGACTGTCACCAGTAGTATCGTGGATCTTGTCCTGCTGGTGAAGTGCTGAGCTGTACCGCTACTGCGCATGCAGGTGCCAGCCATCACCAAGGCCCACTTTGAGGAGGCTATGAAGTTTGCCCGCAGGTCTGTCAGCGATGCAGATATCCGCAAGTACCAAGCATTTGCACAAACACTGCAGCAGAGTCGCGGCTTTGGCAGCGATTTCAGATTCCCAGATGGTGTCGGCGGCAGTGCACCAGCAGCAGCAGGTGAGGTGCTATGTTGACACCTCGTATTGTGGTTGTACAGTCCCTTCTTGTGAAGCCATGGTTTTGTATGTAGTGGCAACGCATAGATTGTGGGAGCCCTGTAGCATGATCAAGTGCATGTGTAGAGTGTCACCAGAGTGACATGGTGACATGTCTCCACATGCACAGTTGTGTCATGCTGTATGTATGCAAAGCAGCAGAGTTGTATACCGCAAGCAGCAGTACTGTTCCTCAAGTGCAAGGTTGCAAATTAGTGACGTGAAGCCGTTGCAATGTGTGTATGTTTGCAGGCGCAGCAGCACCAGCAGCTCCAGCTGGTGGAAACGCATTTGCTAGCGGGGCAGCAGCTGATGACGATGATGATTTGTACAGTTAGATGTGCAGTTGCAGTAGTGTGGCTTTAGGTGCAACCAAGCACTGATGTGCACAGCTTCGACTCATTTGTGGCTAGCGAGCAACAGGCTATACTGCATGGTGTACAGTCTGTTACCCAAGTAGTGATGTCAGTGTACCCACCCAGCACTTGGCTTGCTATCAGCCACTGCTAGGTGGCACCAGAGTGTAGACTGAGTCCACAGCTTGGTTGGTTAGTGATTGGGCTATGTAATATATCCTATCAGTATTGTCTGTGTCACAGATAGGGTATCAGAAACTGAATGCGAATGTTGCGTCCCTAACTGTCCCTAACTGTCAGTCCTCAGGAGTTCGTCTCCATCAACTCCTGTCACTTAGAGTGGCTTTACCTGGTTTCATCCAACATGCCTGTATGGTGTAAAGTAAAGATTCATACTTGTGGATTTGTAACAATGATGATCGTCCTGCAAAGTGTTCTGCTCACACCCCAGCACTGTTGAGCGATGCTACGCCATTCGTTGGGTGTCCAGTGGCTTCAGCGCTGCAGCACATTGGCGCGCGATGTCACAAAGTATAGTTACGCTTCTTTTTGTGAGCCAGACACGGACCATCTCCGCGAGCAGCTGCTCCACGCGGCTGTGAAGCATGTGAAGCAGCATGGATGGACGCATGCTAGCCTGACTGCAGCAGCAAGGGATCTGCAGCTCTCACCAGCGCTTGCAGGAATCCTCAGCCGAGGACCAAGTGAGCTTGTTGAGCACGTCATCAAGCAGCACAATCAGCAGCTAGCCCAGGACCTTCAAGCCAATCAGCAGGATTACCTCAAGCTGCCAATACGGCAGCGAATCGCAGTAGCAGTACGAAAGAGACTGGAGATGAACACAAAGTATATGGACAGCTGGCCGCAGGCTCTGTCTTTGCTTGCACAGCCACGCAATAGCCCAGAAGCTGCAAAGTTGCTGTTTCAGCTGCTTGATGACATCTGGTATGCAGCAGGCGACACCTCCACAGACATCAATTGGTACACAAAGCGAGCACTGTTGGCAGCTGTGTACACAAGCACGGAGCTGTACATGCTGACGGACTTCTCGCCTGGTTACCAGGACACTTGGGAGCAGCTAGATAGGCGTATAGCTGATGTCTTGTGGTTGGGGAGCGCAGCCAAGAGTGCAGCAGTTGTACCTCAGCAGCTGCTGACAGCAGTAGTACAAGCTCTCAGTAGCACTAGCATCAGTAGTGTGTTCAGCAGCATCAGCAGACCTGGTTCAGCAGCTGCAGCTCAGCCCACATCTACTGTGGCCGCAACAGCAGCAGCACAAGCCACAGCATCAGGCAGTCAGTACAGACTTCAGCAGACTCCAACTGGACTTATAGCCTGTAGCTGATAGAAGCTGGTATGACAACGTAACAGCATGGTCAGCTGCTCTAGGAGCGCCGCACCGGGCTTGGACCTGATTTTGTGGTGGCTGTGTGCAAGCCACGTTGGATGCAAGTTGCTGTGGTATGATGCAGCAGGCCAACTTCATAAGGACACCGCTCAAACCACCTTGTGCAGCTACAGCTGCCACTGACACATCAGAGGTTGGGTGTGTGCAGCAATGTGAAAGAGCATTTGGCTTTTGCAACAAACAAGACCTCGTGCACTGTAGCACTGGCTTGGGGTGTGCTACTACTTCAGTTTGCAGCACTGCTGCATCTAATCAATTGCAATCCTCAGCGCTAAGTTTTGCTTCCTGAGAACGACTCGTGTTGTATCAGTCTGGTGACAAGATAAACGCCTATCTGTCACCTGCGGCAGCAGCCATCATGATGTTGCACCAGGACACGGCCAACTTGGCAGGATCTTTGGTCACCCCAGCACGAGACTATCTTACAAAGCTACTGGCTGGAAATTCCTTCAGGATCTTTGCAGTCTGGATGAGTTAAACTGCGAGCAGGCCGGCAAACGGATACCGCTCTTGGACCGTACAATGTTCGGCATCGCCCAGGTGGCGCGCCGCGGGGCAAGATGACATAGCGGCCAACCAGAGCATCAGCAAGGCTACCAGCAGCAACTTGTCGAGGCATCAGCGAGTTTAACTTGCAGCCATATCGCATGCATTGATGGCACGGCGCGGTACGTAACCCGGCAGGCTGAGATCGACCCCCGTTGTTTGGTCCGACCGAGTCTCTGCTTGTGAGTCGCACGGCAAGCTACATCATCAAAGACAAGTCACGGTAGTACCGCCTATCAACTCGCCTCGCCTTAATACTTGCAGGCCCATCTGCAAACGGCGCAAGATGGTGCGAGGGCTGGCAGTATCGGTATTACTAGCAGTCTTGAGTGTAGCAGGAGTCGTCAAGGCCCAGCAGCAGAGTGAAGCAGGTACGTGACTACATATTCATAGTATGCCAGGGTGTGAAAGGCTTATGGTGGGCAGCAGCAGCACGCAGCGGGCATAATGTGTCTCTTGTGCCTGTGCCAACCATCCAGAAACCTGGTACAACGGGCACAACACCGCTGTACTACATTCGTACATATCTTGTGTACAGATGTTGATTCCTTGACGTGCTATTCTGGGAGCTTGTTTCTTGTAGAATCATCAATTCTGTAGTCAATTGTGTCGACCGGGCATAGTCCACTGGCTGACCAACCCCATGAAAAGAGTTGCACAAGCAGCATCACATAACATGGGTCTGACATCACAGGCTTTGCACTGCAGACAGATGGGCCCAGCAGGCCAAGTCAGCTCGCGGTGCCGAGGACGCCCTGGGTCAACTCACATTGGCGTTTGTCAATCAGCTCAGAAATGGTAAGAAAGATGGTAAAACAGAGAACATGGTTGCTAGCCGATTTCCCTGCCGCAAAGTCTGCCTTCTTTGCTACTAGTAACAGCTGTAACAGAGAGTTTGATAGTTGGGTGGAACTACAATTGTTGATGTGGCATCTCAACAACAACACACCTTGTAACCAATGGCCCCAAGACCAATGACCCATTCGGACTCAAAAGCATAACAGAAATGTTTGAAACACGCATGCCAATGCAAAGGTTGCTGTCAAGACACCAGACGCCGGTGACCAAGCCAGCCTGTGCTGCAGCCTACTTGACTCCTGTCTAGCAGCAGACCTACACTGTACAGGCTTTGTATCATGCAGACAACTTGTACTCCTGACGGCAGCATGCACTGCACTATACGTGTTTGCTTTGCAGGTACTGGTGCAGCAGACGGCCGGGGTATGTTGGCTGCCAACAATGCACTCAGGTCTATCAGAGAACAGGCAGCCAACTCAGGACTGCTGAACCTCAACTGGGGGTGAGTACTACTACTGAACACTTGGTCTTGGATCCGTACATGGGGTCAACACTGGAGCTGCTCGTGTTGCCTGTCAGCTGTTGAGGGTAGTTGGTTGGCAGACAGTAAGAGTTTCCAAGGGTCGTCAACAGCAGGCTGGCTGTTGATGCTGAGGTGGTGGTCTTCCTTGAAAGAGCAATGCACAGGTTGAGTCTGCATTCTATGCTGGTTGTCCTTCAGTGACCTGAACAACGTACAAAGCTTCACTGGCAGTGGCGACTCGTCTGGATCCAGCACAGCTGACTATGTTGGAAACACAGCAGTGAGTGTGGATTCAAGACACCCAGCATCTGGCAGATCACATGACCTTGCTGCTGTTGTCATCATCAATGTGTAACAGGCATACCGACATTGGCCTGCTATGCCAGCCTGAAGCCGGCAGAACTGCTCACACCATCTGTCTCACTGAGACAAGCATCATGACCACATTCATCATAAAGGCATCTTAGTTCACCAACTTGGCTTCTGTTCTTGTAGAAACTTGCTGCCAGTCTGTTTGTGAATGAGCTGGCATCACCAGGAGCGCAGATTGTGGAGAGAGCTCAGCAGCTGGGGCAGATTGCAACGGACATCATATTCGGCTCAGAGTAAGCATCTTGTACCATGCCAACTCACTACACCTGTGATCTCCAACATCTTGTCAGCCCATCAGCTGATGCCATCAGCAGTGCTGCCCACAACAGATGCGTTGGTTTTACACCGTGAGTTACCAACTGATAGTAACACTTGTAACACTCTTCAGGGCATGTGGCGCATATACATTCAACCCTGGTGGTGCCCCCATCAACGCCAAGTGGTCTGGTCCAACATTCACGCTGACTCAGACCACAGGGAACTGTGTTGTCAGACCTGAGCTGGCCGGTGAAGGCAACAGCAGGTGGACAAGAGCACAGGGATCTCTGGTGTGCCTGGGACCTAGCCTGCAGTGGGACTGGGTAAGTAGTTCTCAAAGACTTCTCATCTAGCTTTATCAAGCAATCACCCTTGTGCAAGCAATCTATCAGATGGCTATTGGATTCAAGGTGTCGTGCAGCAAAGCAATGTTGCCAGCCTGCCTTTGGAAGCAAAGACAGAAGTGGTCTCTTTTGCAGACCCCTCTGAAGTATCAGGGTATCTCCAAAGAGCGCACCAGTCTGGAGGGCCCCGAGTGTAAGATTGAATGGAAGCTGGGCACTGAGGCCACTGTGACTCTGTATGGTGGAGACAGCAAGGACAAGGTTGTGTTCAAGAATGAAAAGGAGTTCTACGCAGCCATGACGGTCAACAAGACGTTTGACTTCAACGTACTGCCACTCAAGTAAGCTGTTGACTGGGCATCCTTGTTGCTTGATTGCAGACAGGGCTACAGATGCCACATGGGACTGTCTATCAAATGTTGCGTTGCTGCAGTATATGCCAAAGCATGTCTGATCACCAGACATGATGCACTTTGCTGGTTTCATGATTTGCAGGACTGCTCTGAAGAACATTCAAGTTCGTCTCGACGCGTCACAGCAGAAGTGGGTTGAAGCTCTCAGCTCAGAATTGAATGCTGCAAGTCAGACAGGGGTGAGTTACAGACATACCAGCAGCTGGCCCACTTGGTCATCAGTTCTTGGTTCATTGATGTCAGTGCATGCTTGGTGCACAATGTACCTATATCTTCTGCTATCCTCCTTTGAACTCTTGAGGCAGCACTGCCTTGAGCCTCAGCTCAGCTTGAAGCTTCTTTGCTACAGAGCAGACCGCTCAAAGACAAGGATATTAATTGCTGCAGCCATGATCACACCAACCATCACCACCACAACCAGTGCATCCAGTTGAGCTGATGAAAATGTGCTGTTGCTGTCCTGTTCAGGCCACCAAGATCACTCCCACAGACCTGGCCAGCCGCGTTGCTCAGAGGTACATGCAGATGCAACAGAACATGGCATCAACCAGCAGGTTTGCTGGCAAGTGGACAAACACAGATGGTACATTCAGGCCAGGATCATTTATGAGACAGTTTGCAAACAGAGTGGCTGTAGGTGCGTAATGTAGATCAGGGTTCTGACTTCAGATCATCAATTCAACTTGAGGTTTTACACATCAGGCTTTCCAGTGGTGCAGCCAGCTTGTACTTGGCACATCAATCATTGCAAAGCTGTCAAACATCATGTGGTAATGTCACGTTTTTGTTGAGCTTCAAGAAGCCAGCTGATGTGTTGCACATGAATGTTGATATTTTATGTCAATCAAGTAGGGTTCACACTGCATGAAACAGAGATTGAGCTAAGCCGCTCTACTTTGCTGCAGGTGATGTGTTGCACAAGGGTGTTGGCAGGGCACTGTTGACAAGATGGTCACAGGCCTGAATGACGTCATCCAGACCCATCAACAGTTTGATGAATTGTAGCACGGCAGTGTGACTTCAATGGACCGTCCGAGGTGACCTGCTGTCTGTTGCTTGATTACTCAAATGGCATATTCGAGCAGTGGTATAGTGATCTGCACAGCTGTGGCGGCAGCAGTCACGGTGTATGTTTCCTGTGATACCAAGTACTTGTGCAATGTTGCTTCACGGTGGTTGCCAAGCAGTGACAGTGTTAGCTGCAACATGCCAACATGATGTTGCGCAGCAACAACTTCAGGCAAAGCTTGTTGGCATGGCTGATAGACACAAGCAGCCGTGTTTTGTGACAGTGTGCTGACAGGCAAGCACTGCAACGTGCGAGAATAAGCAAGGTGAATGCATCTTGATTGCATGGCATATTGGATTCTCTACTCTTCTTTGCATCAGCGCCCCTAGCAGCGCTGCCAAACTGCTGAACGTTCTTGGCGATCTTGAGGTTGTGAAGTCCTGCGTAAATGGGACTGTGACATCTCATCTTGCTACCAGTGGCGGCACCGATGTTTTTTTGACCCATTCCACATGTGAACTGTTGAGCAGAGAAGACTTTCAAAGCGGCTCAGAGGTCGCAGGCTGGGCTCAGGGATTTTCGTCCGATGGGCCCATCGCCCGGGCGAGAGGTGGTCGGGAGCTTCGGTCCAAAGCGGGGTCTCCGGCCTGACACTGTTGTCCCGTCATCACTGAAATGATGGGTAGGCGGTCAGTACCATCGTCCGAGCGGACGATCGGGAGGTTTACCGTTTTGAAGGTGCCGTCGGAGCCTCCAAAACGTTCCGGACCACGAAGGCGCGATGCCCTGGGTCGCCCATTGAATGTCTTCAGGTTTGAAACTTGTACACGTTACCTCTGGCAATATTCACCATTAAATGCAGTGCTTCACCTGGGTTGCATCATGTCGTAAAGGGTAGTGTGCTATGCCACCGTAAAGCAAGACTGGCAGCTGCAGACACCCACACTTGTTTGCTTCACACACAAGACACGCAGCAGTGCCACTTGGTACTACCAATCAAAGTTTGAGGTAAGCACAGCCCTGATACCATGACCTCAGGCTGGAATGGTAGGCAACAGTTCACAATAACCACGCGCTTATTCCGCCCCTGGTGGTGGCAGTCTATCACACTGAAAGTACCAACGAAGTCAAAACATATTCGCATGCTCAGGAGTGCGTTTGTATACAGTTGAAGGCATCAGGGTCATTGGCTCATATGTAGTACTGCAACCCTAAAAAATGTGATGCGGTTGCTCCATGTACCTTTATCAACGCTGGGGAGACACTGTTTGTGACATCCCAGCATCATACATATAGTCTCTGACAACACATCTCTGGATCAATATTATGACTCCGAATCATGCAGAGTCGGGGGGCATCAACATGTATACAACAGCCATTCGGAATTGACACAATGAGTGCTGGCTCAGGCCACCAGGCACCTACTTCATGCTGTAGGCAGCAGCCTGCAATTAGCAGTCTGTCTATATATATATATATAGATACTGGTCCATATGTGTTCATGACAGCCTGCACAAAGTGCTCCTGTTGCTGTGATATCACAATCGATCAATACAGAAAGCACTGATGTCCAAATCAGCATCATGGTATACCACACTGACATTCAGTCTTTGTCATGAACATGAGTATGTTCACAGACATCATCACGATGTCAAGTTGAATATGATGATCATCATCTCAAACATGAGACTCAAGCAGGGACCTTGGCAGCTGTATCGGCTGGTGTCAGACGCAGGTAGTCTGCACAGCAGGACAGCAACAACATCATCTTCAGACCAGTGCAGCCTCTCCTGACGATACTCTGGTTTGTTCAGATTGCATACTATGGTGCATCCGGGCAAGCTTATCAATATGGAATTTTGCTAATCGCTATTAGCAGCAATCTCAGGTTTTCATCTTTGTAACAAATATTGGTGAATGCTGTAGTATGACAGCATGTCAGTAAGGTTTATTGGTGAAGCTGGTAGCTGCTCTCCCTCACCTTGTCCTGAAGGCACCTGACAGACCTTGTGACCAGGGAAGTATGTGGTGGCATCTTCCTTGGTCACAGTGGGCAGCAGGAACACCCAGCCCTTCATACCCTAGTTGATATAAAGAGGATAGTACAACACGGTCAAAGCAGTGAACATGATACGGATCAACATGCTGCAGGCTACTGCATAGCCAACTTGATTTGTATTTGGACTGGCTTATCATATATTTGATAGCCTTGTGCAAGAAAACCTGCAGTACAATTTGCTGGCTGATCAATCAACACGGCAAAACCGTACTGAAAGCTGTCCTGGACCCTTGACTTGAATCACCATCTGCTGGTTCCTGATGCCTGTCTCACGTTGGAACCTGTTTCTATCTGGTGGATTTATCAGATACACAAGACAACAGTACTGCAGCAACAACCGTCTGTCAACTCGCTGTCAGTCTCCGATGGTGTACAGCATGGATTAAGCTTACTGGCCTTGCATTAGCGATACATACCTGGTCAGCGTGGTTGTTTGGCCAGTTTGCTGGAGTAGCGACACTCTTCTCCGCTGACAATAGCAGTGCATCAACAACGCGGACAATCTCGTCCATGTTGCGACCAACACTGGCAGGGTAGCTGAAAAACAAGATGAAAACAAACAAGAACGTTGCAGCAATACAAGAGCAAGCAGTAAGCGACGGCCTGCAGGGAACCATATGCCAATCCTGTTACAACTTCCAGCAAAGCATGTCATGCAGTGCCAGGCTAGTATGCCAGGCTGCAGGAACCGTAACTTACTTGAGGCTGAGTTTGAGCTTCTTATCCGGTCCAATGATGAACACAGACCT
>JARWLF010001342.1:0-25856 GCA_029853055.1 Scenedesmus sp. KT-U | reverse complement strand
AATACTGGCCCACGGACTCCTGTCACTGAGCTTGTTGTGACAGCTGCCTGTTTGGAAGGGTTTGCGGCTGCATGATCTTTTGGTACGGCTGTTTGCTGAGAGCTGCTTGGTAGATGTTGGGGAAGATTGTTCCCAATGTTCTGCAGGTGCTGCTGCTGCAGCTGTGCTGCTTGCAGCAGAGCTCTTGCCTGTAACCAAGGACAAACAAGACAGTGAATTTTTCGGCGGTGTTCAGCATGCAACACCATGTGCAAGAAGCATCTGCTTAACCAGAAAATGTGTCCACGCTGCTCAAAGCTGTTACGAGGACGTTGTACAGTACTGATGGCCTTATTTGGTCAGCAGCACCTTTGGTAAAGCTGTAAGCTCTTGCTTGGTGCGTTGTCGGATGTCTTCAAACAGACACTCTAGGGCTCGGATGCTTTGCTGCACATGACAACAAATAGGGGAAGAGAGTTGTGAGTGCAACAGATGGCACCAGCCTGGATGTAGTGGGAGTGTGTGCGATTGCCAATTGTGTGCATTGTTGCTGACAGGGTTGTGACATTCAAAACCAGAGCGCAAGATGAACATGTCCAGTGCACTGTGACCTTGCTTCCTACCTCTAGTCCTTGTATATCACGCAGAAAGATGTGCTTGACACTGTCTGCAGCATTGGGTGTGTGCAGTTGGAGACCAGTAGTGTGGAGAAGCGCCTTTTCAGTACGGGCTTCATGTCATGCTCATACCTTCAACACGGAAACAAACGAGTTGTTGCAACTCGGATATGCGCTGTGAAAAGGCCTGCGTCATGTTGCTGAAGGTTGAACTGCTGCTGGCTCCATGTCCCTGATGCATACTGTCTGCTGCCATCATGCTTGACTTGAAGGCTGGTGAATAAAAGAAGCGTTTTGTGTTCTCAATAAAAGAGCTGGTCGCTCTTTGCACAGAATGTGAACTCAATCCTCAGTTGCATGGCCATCAGTGTGCACGATGGTCAGTGTTGAGAGACAAGGCGTTGAGTTCATCGGGACAACATGTTACATAGTGCGCAGCAGTGCCTGATATATCTAAGAACTCACAGCCCGCACACTGCGGCTTTCAAATTGTAACAGTCAGACGTTTGATGGCTTTTGGTCTGGTAGCCAAGTGAGCTTCAATTTGACCTGGAATGAACCTCGACGCAGATGTGAGACACCGCCACGGCAATATCTGACCGCAACGCGCTATTTCACGGCTGTTGATGCTTTTGACAGTACTGCTGCTTCATTCTACCTACACCATGTTGCGGGTCAGATAGTTATAGACAGCGCTGTTCATGTACGTGCAGCTAATTCATTCTTGATTGTACCACACAATGACCATCACCGCCACGGGCAGTATGGCCCCCTGAGCTCCACAGGCTGATCAAATCATGATGCACAGGCAGTTTCGGCAAGCTGAGGCATTCTGCAGCCAAATGGACGCAACACTGATATCCTTTTTGTTGTCGTCGATCAGCAGCCCCTCATATGTAACAAGCCTGTCAGTGTGGAACCTCCATAACTGCACATCATATTATATTCGCTGGGAGTGTACAGCCCGAAGGCAGCAGGCAATCAAGCAGCAGGCGTCCCTTAACCAAGTTGCTAGTGATACTGACACGCTGCACGCAAATCTCAGTTTGCTGTTGTACTCTTGGATCCATCATTGAAAATCCGATAGGAGGCAGGCAATGTAGCACTGTGCCGCATATGATCTGGGGTCCCAAGCCTTATGAGTCATATACACTACTAGTATAGTTACATTCAAAGCAGAGATATACGTAGCAGGACTGATGTAAGCAACACAGGAACATAACACTGCTCACGTGAATGTATGCAAGGTCCTCTACTTGTCCTGTACGTAGTCTGCAGCATCTACTCCCATTCTCCTTCATGCAGTCACTGAAAGCGAGTCGGGGCAGCTCAGCAAAAGCAGCGACTTGTCTGGCTGCACTGGACAAGAGGCATTCGATGCCCAGTGAGGGTAATCCTGCTCCTCACACAACACTGCGCATTTGAAGTTGGTACATCAGCAAGGTACAGCAAGGTACAGCCTCTTGCTTTCAATTGTTTCACCAAGCCACGGTGGGAGAGTTTCTTCATAGCATAAAGCTGCAAGCACCCGCAAACCTGTTGCTCAACTGCTGCAGAGTATTGTTGCGAGTGCGCCCCGAAAAACATGTAAAATGAAGGTTTATCGCTCATACCTGCCAGGCAGTGCCACTGACAGCTACCCAAAAACAGTCCACCGTACATGCACAACCTTTGAAGGCTCCAACAACATATATGCATCATGCACCCTTCGGCATCCACAAGTTGGGATGGGCAATTCAACTCATCAAGACGTTTGGCCAGTGTCGCGAACCTGTGCAGAAGTGCCAAGAGCCTGATCATCCATGTTCAACACCTGCCGCTGCAACAGCAAAGGCTCCTGTTGTCTACCGGAAACCGACTCGGTGGCGGCTGCTGGCACAAAAACAAGTTGCTGTTGTCTACCAAACGAAACAGCAATATCTGCACGAGGACAGCAGCACATCCTCGCATCTGCCCTGGCTGGTACATATCCATGCATTTAAACTCTGTGTTCTGACTTGGAACGCTGAGCCGAGTCGGTGTCATGGCACGACAATGGTCAATACAACAGACATAGTCCAGCCTGAACAACAACACGTCAGAATAGCTCAGCACACAGTCTTCCTCATGGCTGCTGCAAGTCAGCTGTAAAGACTATTGTTGCACAGCGTCAGCTCTGACAACGAGAATTCAGTCCTGAACCCAAGCCAAGCCACTGCAATCTTGCGCATAATACTTGACCAAGTCGCAACAGTCTTCAGCAACACAGACAGACATGCTGTGTATCAACTGGACCTACCACTGTTCATGTATGACATGGTGGTCAAGCGATGTGCAAATATGCATGAATGGCATAAACAGCAACACCTGGCGCTGGCAGCCTTCCATACAACATGCAGTATGCGCAGCTAGAGGCCATGTCCACACATGACAGTCTTGCAGATACAACAACAATGTGCAAATGTCACCAGCTCTGCCCTACGAACAAAGTGCATGTAGCTGATCGCAGCATAGAGCAAGCGTATGCTCTGCTTACACAAAGTTGCTGTTCAAGCCCGATGCACTGTACGGAGGCCACAAGATGATGCACCAGCTGATGCCCAACACATCGGGTAACCAGTGCAGATAGCATGCTAGTCTGTTTGACAATCCGGATGTGTTTCAACAAAAGAGGGAAAGATCGTTGCAGTGTATCACAACTCAAAGCCAAGTACACTGCAGAAAGGCCACCCACACAGCACTAGCCAGAACCCGACACATGAGGTGACTGGTGCACACGCATGCCACTCTGCTGAACAGGTTTCTTTCGCAAACAACAGCACTGCACATAACATCAAATAGCGCCGCATGGCCAACGGGCTTCAACGAACAAAAGCTACAAGACCATCTCATACGACAACATGCTGCCTAGCACACATAACATCTTGCCACTACTCTGAACACTGAGAGGCAAACAGCACAGCTGGTGTTGATACAGAGCAGCTACCCAGCATCACAGGTGACATACAGCCTGTACCTGTAAGGGTTGAAAGCAACTGCTCAACAAGACACGAACCAGCCACGGCTTTTGCTGTGGAGTCACAAACAACAATCACACACCAAGTGCGTGCCCTTCATGTACAAGCTCTACAAACCTGACCAACAGGCATAAGCACAGCAGTGCTGCAACTACCTGTTCCTGTAGACCTCCTGAAGCTGCCTCATATATAGATACTCAGAGAGCAGAAGGGCGAGGTAGCTGCATCATGTCCATTGCAGATAGTATGCGATCTAGAACGTTGCAGCCGCACCTGATTCTTTGGAAATAGTATGAAACTCATCGCAGACCAGCGAGCCCAGATATTGAGCAAGCAAACATGAATATGTTCTCGGCAGACTTGGATATATACTGTGTAACCAGCAGACACTTGATGCATTCCAAGTTCCAAGGCTGGCACCGGTGGAAAAGACCAGCAAAGCTGACCCACTCTGTAACCATCGTGCGCCTACCATGTCAGGTATACATCAAACAACCATCCAACTGATAAGCCTTAGAGCACAGCCACCAGGCCAACAGCAAAGCACCAATCGTGACATCACTGGCAAGCTCGGATGACACACCACGACAACACGCTGCTGGGGCATAACAACAAGATCGTTCAACAATTCACTTGAACAAATGCATATTAAGATAACAGCACACGCCTACACATTGCTCATCTGTTGAAGTGCACCCATAGCGGACGTAGAAAGGCCCACATCCCTGCCCCCCCCCCTCCTCTTTGAATCCCTGCCAAGCACATGAGCACACCCAGATACAGATATGTACTTCTGAATAATAAGCAACACCGCTGGCACAACCACGACATACTGACGGACACAAAGAGCTGCCGAAAGAACTGGCAGAGGTTCATACCAGGCATAAATACACCGCAAAACATTCTTCCCCCACTTCTACAATGCACAGACAACAACACGTCTGCTAGTAGGAACTGTACCCGCTCGCCCGCTGCGGGTCGTGGACGAACCATGTAGGCCAGCTCTACATAAATAAAGCACCACCACCCTTGTGTGCGTTCAGAACGACAAGTAACCCACGCTACTGACTTATCCTACAGGATCATGGGCGTACATGTCAGACATACCCAACACAGAGACCAGCGGGTGACTTGATACCTACACGATGCACGTCGGCACACCAAACAGCAGCCTGTCATGCCGGAAGCTGCTTGTGCAGAATGCAGCTACAACAGCTCCATCACATCATATATAGCTTGCAGTTCCACTCAGCAAAGGCCCTACAGTGATACTACACAATATCCAAAGTGAAATCCTGCAAAGCTGCATACACAACCCACCAGCAGCAGTCAAGCAGACACGCTGCTGCTGATCCACAAACCACCACAGCGGCTCAAGCCAGCAATGATCTGAGCCAGACCATATGCTCTGTTGACAGTATGACACAGACGTAAGCACAGTACCAAGCATAGCAAGTGTGCCTCTGCCCAGTGTGCAACACACGACTCTGAAGAAACTCGGCGCAGAAAACACCCGATGCCTCACTTCCTTGATCCATCAGTTTGCAGTCCGAGTGTGCCACTACAAAAGTCAGCCTCAGCTCAAACTGCTCCAAGCTGTCCACAGGTTCCATGATCCATTGCCAGCAACTGTGTGCATAGACAGAATCACACTCCATCATGTGCAGCTGATACTACATGTGTGACCAACAAACACATCAAGACCAAGGAAGTAATACTGTGACATCGTAGACAAAAGCCGGCAATGCACCCACATGAGGTGATCCGCTATACTGGCGAGTGTAGCTGCACACTGCGCACACTGCTAACATACCTCCCGCTGCAGCTGTATCGGAGCAAAGCAGCTCCCACAGACAGCTAAACAACACTGAGGCGACCTGACATGATTATGAGGCCTCAAGTGCACTAGAAGCACCATCGAAGTCTGCACACATGCATCAAAAGCTGGCGCTCTACAAGTCCATGCAGAAGCTGCCTCCTTGCAAAGTTTGCAAGAGCTACTGACATACCATAGTGGCAGTGACTACACTGCCTGGTGTGACCTGCCAGGCCACAACCCCTGTAACAGCAGGCCCCAAATAATTGCCAACATGTCTCCTTCTGCAGTGTAGTCAGATAATGCACCATCACCACTCCATTTGCAACACGTCTGCTGAGGTTGCAGACCTGCAGCAAATGATTACGTTCATGATTGAGAGATAAATACATAGCAGATGATACAGAGCAGATAAATATTCCACATACATAGAAAAACAGACTGTTCTACACCTCCAACACATAACCATAAGGATATCTTTGTTGATGTACGTGAAGCAAACAGTAGAAGATCGATACCGCCCTCTGCATGACCATCAAACCATGTAGCATACTTTGATGGGCAACTCTACCAATACACCCCACTTCTGATTCGTACAACGATACACAGATAGTACTACGCATCCCGCCTAATATACACACCATAAATAAACATCCTGAGGAGAGGAGTATACTGAAGTAGTACATTGTCAGTTGGATAGCAAGAGGGAAACAACGAGCGCACACATACAGCAGACGGATGCAAGACGCACACATGTAATGCTGCCATAGATAAACCCTGATTGCCACACACAGCCTGTCATCTTCATCAGCTGCAGGCAACATGACTTCCTAACCCTATCATATAGCGACCTGTGCAAGAGGGTGCAAAACAGCAACCACAATAGCACAAGCATATCATGTGGTGGTGACAGCAAACAGCAGTGCAGTGGATGCAACACGCTGACGCCATGTAAGCAGCTACCAAAGTGTGCAACAACTGCACACAGGTCAAGAGTGCAGCAACAAGCAGACTGGCACTTCGTACCCACAACAAAAAGGTGATCATCTGCTGACCTTGGCTGCTTGAAGTTTGACACCACACTGTTGAGATAAGACTTACAGCCTTGAATCCAAGCATACAATGTCAAGGCAGGATGCAGCAGGTCGAGATTATGATGACCACATGGGTGCTGGTACCAATGCGTTCAGAACCCAAGTGATATGCCTGCAGGCTTCACACCAAAATCCCTGACAAACTGACAAAGAGGTGTAGTCAGACCCTTGGTCAACATGCACCTACCAGTAACCAAATCAAGCCCTTCACAATGCAGGCCCAAGCCCTGCTCGACCTGCTTACAACAGTTGGCAACAGGTACCTGCAACCGGGAACCCAAGTGGTGATGGGTACAGACTTTGTATACTCCTGCTGCGAACAGATGGCCCGACAAACACAACTGGAAACTGCTTCTACCGGGCATAGACTGATGCGTAAGCTTGCAGCTGCCACATATGCTGCACCCATCACTTGATGCATGTAGCAGAAAACATTCGGATAGTTATATACTGCAGTTGTTCTCAAGGTTGCATATGAGGACAAACACAACATACTACGGTTCTAAAGTACCTGGGACAAGCAACACCTGCTACGACAAGGAGAACGATGAACACATTGACGCACCACTGACAATGGCAACAAGTGCATGTGTGCATGCCATAAGACCCAAATACATACACACAAGATGACCAGCGACAAGGGACGACATGCAGGAAGCACAGGGGGTTCGTCCGCACAACAAGATCGATGTTGACCTGCGTCGACTCTGTGCCAAGCAACCTGCTACTACCCCTGTGTACAGGTGCACTGCAAGAGCTGTTGAAAGCCACAGCTCTATGACACGACAGCAATGAACAAGACTTACTGCAGAAATACTGCAGACCACTAGCACTCTGCACCAAACAGCTATCAGCTAGCCAAGCACATTGCCAAATACACCACCGGCATCAGCAAGCCCAATCAATGCAGCAGGTGTGCCCAGGACACCATTGCCTGCAGCATAATTGGCAATTGAACCACGGTCGACTGTCACACTGGTACCCAAGCCTCCCAGACTGTGCATAGCGGCTTGCTGAATGGAAAGGCCATTGACAGCTCCATTCATGCTGACTGCACTCAGTGAACTGCTGAAGCTATCATCAGACAGCACACCGCAGTAGCCAGGCAAAGAGCCCAGGTCCGCAGATGCTGCACTGCCTTGGGTCATACTGCCCCACAACCCAGCTGCAGTAGCACCCCCTATGACGCCTGCCAGTGATGCAGCATCAGACCCTGGCATGCTGTTGGCCCCAAGCAAGAGAGCAGCACCAGGTGTAGTCATCATGCTTGCTGGACAGTTGCCGCTGCCAAGCCTGCTGAGGATCATGCTGCTGCTGGTGGTGTTTACCCAGTCTGATTTGTTCCTGTTCAGCAAGGTCTCATCATCCTCACCATCATGGATGAAGTTGCAGCGAGCCCCATACGGACACTTGCCAGTCAAGCTGTAAGTACGGCATGGTTGCGTCTTGTACTTGGGAGGCCGCACAACAGCGCGCAGCTCTGCCTGACCATGAGCGAACTGACAGCGTGCACCATAACGGCAGCTTCCAATCTCAGCCCAGGTGCGGCACAACTCAGTCTGCATCAAACAGCAGTACACATGGTGATTATTGATGGATACGCCGTTCATCAACGAAAGCATTCAACTCAAAGAGCTACCAGGGTGACCGGCAGTCCCTTGGAAAATATGCAGAACCTGCATCAAGGGTACACCAACCTTGTAAAGAGGGTTGTTAAACCCATCTGGCTTGTGCGCAGACCCAACCAGTGCACTTGTGACAGTCTGTGCACGATCTTTTGTTAAACTGGAGTTGACATTGCTGGCTGTGACGGTTGTTGCAGGGCAAGGGGGTGCCCTAAGGAGGCCAGCTGTATTGGGGCAAAGCAGAGAACTCTGTGAACCTGGCGGCTGGAGCCCTGAATAGAGAAAGCAGACCACAAAACAGTGAGAACATAGCTGTTGCTCAGCCTCATCAATTGCAACCAACAACTAGATTATCTGAGGTTATTTCTTGGCCATTACCACAAAGGCAGACAACACTGTGTGCATCAGTTGTGACCTGTGCACTGAGATGCACAATATAACCCACCTGTTCGCAATAGCTGTCCCTGCATAAGCAGGCCTCCAGGGACACTCGCTGGTGCAGGACTGAGCAAGGATCCCTTGTCAACTGCAGCAGGCTGCTTGATGCGATCACCTATCAAGGTGCTCAGATCCCCAACCTCAACAGGTGACACTGTTCGTCTTGCTGTGGTCCGTGTAGACTCATCTTGCAGCTGCTGCAGCTGCTGCAAGAGGTGTAGCTCCTGCCCAGGGTCCAAGGAAGCATCACCAGGCAGACGTTGCACATTAGCAGTGCCATTGAGGGCGACAGTACCCAGGTACTGCTCACTGATAAGGTCTGCTGCATCTGCTCCCTTGGACAGCTTTGTTGCTGCCATCAGAAGGGACAGGTAATCTGATTGATCTCCTGCCGCAACTGATGGCGGTTGGATACCAGCATTGCCGGCTACAGCTGTTGCAGGCGTCCACAGCTGAGGGTGTGACAAAATCTGGCACTTGCTGCTGCAAGCCTTGTCAGCACTCTGACCAGTGCCACCACCAAGGCTTGGACGGGGTGCCACAGTATTGGTGCTTGGCACAGATCTGGACGCTGCTGAAGCATCTGTGAGGGTAGCATTCCTCAGACGACCATACAGGGATGAGACGCCTGCTGTGGCAGCTGGAGGCTGCAGAGTTGTTGCAGCAATGGGGCCAGCTTTGTATTTAGGGTCCCCAAGATAGCTGAAGATCGCTGTTGGTGCGCCTGACACCGTGGATGACACACCCACACCACCTTGAACACTGTGCAGTGTCTGCTCATGCTGATCCTGAAGCCCCTGAAGAGTTGCTACTGATATCATATTGGACGTGCTGGATGGGGTGCGTACCTGCATAGACTGCTGTTGCTGGTAGTGCAGGGCTGCAGCTGCTGCGACACTGCCACTCAGTTCCTGCCGCTGCAGATCGTCGTACTGACGAGGAAGAGCGGAGCTGCTGACCTTGTCATAAGATGTAGAGCACATACTCATGCCAGTGGCATCCCTGAACTCCCCCACCGCGGCTGGTGCAAGACCGCGTGCACAGTATCCAGGGAGAGCGGTGGTTGCGAAAGGGCACGAGCCTGTGGGTGCCGAGCAAGACGCTACACCAGGGGTGGCCGGTTCGACTCCTGAGCCAAACTTATGGACAGAGACAGCAAGCGCAGGTACCAAATCAGGACCTGCTTGCTGGCGGAACATGATTGTAGCAGTGTGACGCTTCCTCGCCTTGTCTGACAATCCGGTTGCTTCAAAAAAGTATGTTCAGATAAATCTGAGGCAGCTCATTGAAGCTGTTGAGGCCGAATCTCAGAACGGAAGATTTGGTGAAGTCTTGTTCAACAGGATTCGCTGCGGGCGTGCTGGCTTGCAAGGACCATGATTCAACCGCAACCGCATGAACATTGGCTGCTTGAGGGGAACGTTTACCAACAGCTGCTCATACGTGGCTTGTTGGCTAGAGAATGAGAGCGCTGACAGAGACCAATAAGCTTACTATCTGTCTGAAGTATAATCAAAAGACACAAGTACGCTACCAATTGATGGACAAAGGCAACGCTCTCTCTTGGCTTTGTGAGTCAGGTCGGGGTTGAGGTGCAACAGACCACCGGGCAGACCTACCGCACGAAGCTGACAATTGTGTTGGAAGCCTACACTCAACGACCTAAGTACGCTTAATTTGGTTTGGGCTCAATACAAGGTAGGATGGCAGGCCACAGACAAGACGCGGTGTATGTTGTAATCGTCACTACGATTATGAGGGCCACCCCACATTATGAATCTTGATCTGGGTACATAGTCCGCTTGCCGTACATCTAAATCTGATGAACATGTTCACTACCATGCTATTGTCAGCAGCGGGCTGCTGACAGTGGACGGTGGGGTCCAGCAGTACGTCATCCCAGCAGTACAGCTTGTACAAGTTCTAGATGCATGGTGCATAAACATGTCATGCCTTGCTGATTATGTCTCGCGCGTGTTTGAATGTTTCTTATACAAGGTCACCCCAGCAGGGTGATGGGCCAGGTGGCAAGCTCATGCCGCACCAGTTGCTAAGACAGTATCCGAGGTCACTACTGTACTACAGTAGTACTGCAAATTGCCCTTAGTTGACAGCATGCTTGTGCGCTCCGTCCGATGTAAGCAGTGTCTGGTACAACTCGGGCCGTCTATCTCGGAACACTCCCCACCTGCAGATGCAGCAACAGCAAAGCCACCATTAGTACTGGCCCTGTCACATCAAACAGCAAACACTCCCCCAAAGGTACATCCCAGCAGCATACCAAACCCTCCAGATTCTCTATCATATCATTCACCCATGGCGGCCACGGCCTAAGAAGTTATACAGGTTTGCCAGCCTAGCTGTTAAGTGAAGTCAGCTTGCAAGTCTAGTGCTACGTTTGCGTCCATCAGGTGACCACTCCTGTCCTGCACTTTGACTATGAGCACTGCCTTTTGACAATACAAAGTCCGTATTACCGCAGTGTCAGGAAGCTGGGGTCTGGCTGTGCCTGCTCGTGCAAGTGCCGACTATGGGATTTGACTGATAGGTCGCTGTAACATGTCCAATGACTCGACTCACTTTACTTGCATAACTGCTAAACGTACCAATCTTTCATCTCTGAACACTTCCCCCCGCCCCCATCCCTCTGCTGAACAAGCAACAGTTGGCCCACCATGTGGAGCTGAAAGGACTCACCCAAGACGGTTGTGTCTGCACTGATCCAGGTCAAACTCCTGAATGACGTAGCCCTCAACCTTGTCAGGGTTAGGGTGTAGGTTGCCGTCCTTGATATGTTTATCTCCAACTTTCACACCAACCTGCTTCAACACCTGCCCTTGCTGACCTGCAATGAAGCTGCCACCGTAGAATGTTATACTGCTGCCATTATAGGTTTCTGTGCCAATCCTGTTTGACGCCACCAGAGGAACCTGTGCAGACAGTGTGTGGTACAGAGGTGTTGCTATGTACTGCTGATCTAATGAGCATACGGTGCATCATGTTGTGAAGGCTTCAGAGACAAGGCAAGAAGCTGAGAAAAGCGGTGCATGCAGGGAGCTTGACATATGGCAATCAGCACTATGCAGTGCTTTACCAGTGTATGGTACACCATCGTCGAAAAAGTTTAGTCAATACTTAGTGGGACAAAGCCCCTTCTCGCACGTGTGACTGCCGCCCAGCTGTAGTGCCGCAGAGAGCAGTACAGATGCAATGCCTACTCACCAGGTTTGCGGCTGCATGACCCAACATGGTCCGTGTCCAGTGTGGATAGCTGTTGTAACCAGGGTCTGTAGGTTCGCTGCCAATAGCTGTAGGATAGAACAGCACCTGTATGTGGAAAGTCGACCAACAATCGAAGATCACAAGAGTGCCTATAGCAAGTGGTCGTTCACCACTCTGCAACCAGTGCAGCGTTTGCTGTTCTGTTCCGACTGCTGGATATTGCAGCATGCATCAGTGCAAGGAGCAAACTAGCTGTGTACGAACAAGGGATGTATATGTCCAACAGAGTGCTTGACAGTGGCGCACAGTCCCTGGCTGCTGGTCAAACTCCTGGGCTTACCTCAGCTCCTTGTAACGCCATTGCTCTTGCTGCCTCTGGAAACCACTGATCCCAGCAAATAGCTGCCCCTATGCGGCCAAACTTTGTGTCAAAAACTTTAAATCCTGTGTCTCCGGGAGTGAAGTAGAACTTCTCCTGGTAGCTGCAAGCGCCAGCAGCAAATACGTGCTTTGTTGATAGGCTTGCACTGCTTCCGTATGCTCAGTCCTAAAGGTCAGATACATTACCTGCAGCACTGCTGTCCCTGTCTCCCTTTGCAACAATGCAGTGCTGGAGTGCTGGAGTGCTGGACTTCACGCGCAGCTAGGCTGGAGCATGCCAACTTGTTGCTGAGAACTTGTGAGCTCACCCAGGACCATCTGGTATGTGAGACTTCCTGTAGATGCCCAGAATGGACCCATCTGCATCTATCATAGCCAGGCTGTTGAAGTGACCATTGTTGCCACGCTCAAAGAAGCTCACAGGTAGCACAACACCAAGCTCACGTGCCAGTGCAGACATCCTGCAGGATACAGAGTTGAAGTTGCAAGCATGGTCCGTTCACTCTGCTGCAGCGTAAGCTGCGTAACTTCTTTCACAGAATTATATGTTGCAGTAAATTGCTCATGATGCCTGCATATGTCTGAGATACATGAAGAGCTCTTTGGCCCCTTGGTTATGAAGCAATGAGCCAGTCATGGTCATGTGCTGTTGCGAAACACTGTCTGATTCTCTGGTGGTGTTATGGAGTCTTCACTGTCACGTTCAGATAGTCCTGCTGCTTGCCATGGTCATGGAGCTGCCTGCAATACCATACATTGACACAGAACTGCACAACTGCATGTGCTGCAGATACTGTGCCAGTAGGTTGTCTGCATGCTGACGACGCACATACCTCTGCACTGGCTGACTCTCTGCAACGGGTTTTGCCCATTCAAAGTACTCCTGCGGTTGAAGGAGGAGAAACACGAGTTCGCTGTGTTGGGAGAAGCCTGTACCTGCCAGTCAGCCCTGCCTATAACGCTGTTGCCACTCTCAAGACGTCCCTCTGCTGCTACATACTATATGAGCAGGTCACCGCCCTTTGCTCCCGACTCACCGCCTTTTGCTCCTGACAGAAATACCAATTCTCAAACAGTTCCTGCAAACATACCAAGTGCGGTATGAACTGAGAACTCTGAGAGTGCTTGTGAGAGTGCTGGAGAACTACTTCAACCAGAAGCACCTGCAAAAGGATGATATTGGCTCCTTCCGCAGCAGCGGCACGCACAACCTTCTCAGCTTTTGCCTGCAGTATATGGCAGAATTATAATGAAGATGCAGTCGACCCCTGCTGGCAACTGATGGCAGAAGCACGGTTGTGCTGCTTCATACCAAGTTCTTCTCCGGGTCTGGCGTGATCTCCAATTGTGTCGCAGCTACTTTGACCAAGCGCGCCATATTGCAGATAGATGCTTACTTATACAGTCCTCTTAGCAAAGACAGATGGAGCGTTCAAGTTGTTGAGTGGGTTGACTCTACATACTCTGCGTTCAGCGTGCGATCCAGCGATGTGATGGCCTGTATGTTCTATAGCTCTATAGTAATCATCTCACGCGTGTTGATGGTGTCCTGTTATCTCATGACTGTTGGTCACTCTGTCCCACACTTCCAGTATCGGCAGTAAACTGACATACTGGGTTAATTCACAAAGGAGCAATTTTATTGTGACAACAGTTTACACAATGGAATCAAGTCATAACAGAGGCGGCGTCGAAACGGGCTGTGTACAGGCCTTTGAAGCTTTGTACTGGACGGTACCGCTGAATGTGCGAGAATTCGTCGCACCCTCCTCTCGACCGACGGTGACTTGCACAAAACACAACAGACGCACTAAACTAGTCTGGGCTGGCTTTCGAGGCACGCTGCTTTCTCGCCGAGGTGACAAGTAGCTGGGACCGCTGGCGTGATGTCATAGTGAGCTTGTTGCCACATGCGCACATAAGCTGGGCGCATGCAGCGAAGGCAACAACTGAGCTTCTTTCCCAACCGCAAACTTGCTCAGTAGCTAGAGACCTCTTCGTTCCGGTTGAGAGAACAGGGACCGAGTTTGGCGCCAGGGTTATTGGACATGGCAGGTGAGCTTTGTCAACGACAAGCGGCGTCGTAATTCGGTTCTGCCTGGCACTTTGATGTGATCTGAAGAGATGTCTGCTCCCGATGCAGTCAATAGCAGCAAATAGTTGGGTTGCTGTTGAGGCTGCTGCCAGTGTGCAGGTCGTTTGCTGCTTTGGCAGATTATTGAACTAAGTAATGTCACAGCAGATACTTTACAGCATCTTAAGAACACGACAATGTGCATCGGTGATCTGTTTGATCTGGTGTGCATGTTTATTGTGGCTGTAGGCGAAAGACAACACATGCATCATGATGAGGAAGGAGGCAGCAGATCTCAGGGTCGCTGGGCAGGCTTGCTGTCAGCTGGAGTGGCAGAGTTCTTCTGCACAGCAGTTTTCGTCTTCTTGGCAACAGGTGAGGTGTTGTGACGTATGATCATCAATGAGTCACTATGAGCAGATTTCATGGTGACTCGCTGGAGCTAAACCTGCTTGGGCACACTCGGTACTCCCAAATAGAGTTCTGCACAGTAGCATGATACAACATCAGCGGTCTGGTAGCTCCTTGTTAATTTGACTGTCACATGTAAGCATAGCTTGACGAAGCTTCACTCGACCTCTGCGCTGCATTGCAGCTACTGTGACATCTGGTTGTCACACAGCGGATACAGCCCGTGCATCTGGAGCCCAGACCACTGAATTGGAAAGGGGTGAGTGCATTGAGTACCGGGGGTGCTTTAGTTTGATCATTGTCTCCTGTGCTGCGATGTGTTGCCTGCTTGGATAGCATGCGATCAACCAGCAGGGGCAGGAGCTGAGGTCACCTGGTGGGATTGACTTCTGCTGGGAAACATTGTGTTTGTAACAATAATCAGCTTTCCGCCTACAACAGTCTCACATCAGGGTGGAGATTGCTGCAAATGCTTCGCAAGTACAGGCTACAAGCACCGTGCCTGCAATGATGACTGCTCTCTTGTGTGTTGTTTGCAGTTGTTCCTGGTGCTTGTTTCTTGGGCACAACAAACCTGCTGAACATTGCACTGGGCTTTGGCCTGTCGATCTTTGTCATGGTGTATGCTGCTGCGAGCTTCTCAGGTGAACAATAGCTTTGCTTAATTTTATTGCACAAAGCATGTATAGTTCTTCTGTTACATTGAATCGTATAGAACCGGTTCACCGAAGCTGCAGTGTTACCAGAGTAAGCTGTACTGCCCGCTACATTGGCTGTACTGCTGCTGCATTGGCTGTACTGCTGCTACCTTGGCTGTACTGCTGCTACAAGGGTGACAGTTGCATTGTCAATAGCAGCTCTCATGAGCAGTCCTCACAACAGCTTCCTATGCATGCAATGGCTACCATGATACCGGCCAGCATGGCAACCGCAGGTATCACATGAGTGCAGCCAACAAGCTTTACATAGAGTGACCATATAACGCAAGTAACACTGTCATGTGTATCATCCCTTGCAGGTGGTCACCTCAACCCAGCTGTCACGTTCGCTATGCTGCTGGCTGGTAGAATCTGTGTGGCGCGTGCCATCGTCTACATCCTCTGCCAGATAGCAGGAGCTCTGGTGGGGTCTGCCCTGGTGCTTGCAGTAGATCCTTCTGGGCATCGGGCAGCATTGGGTGCAGCAATGCACTTGGTGCAGAGATCTTGCTTACTGCGATCTTTGTATTTGTGATCTTTGCTGCTGTCGACAAGCCTCGCGCTAAGACTAGTGCTCATCTGCCTGTGCTAGCTCCGCTTGCTATTGGCATCACACTTTTTCTGTGTCATATTGTTGCGGTACCCATAGATGGATGTAGTGTGAATCCAGCCAGGTCATTTGGTACTGCTGCTGTAGCCAATGTGTGGGAACACCACTGGATATTCTGGGTCGGGCCTCTTGTTGGTGCTGCTGCTGCTGGTGTTTTGTATGAACAGTTGGCATATCGCAGTGCAGTGTATGCTACGCCGTTTGAAGGCAACAGTAGGCTGCTTCGGACCTTTGGCAAGCACTCACAACATGATGCCAAGACTGTCAATCGGGGGACTGCAGAGCGTCCTTCAGGAGAGCATGAGTATACTGTCTAGTTGTTGGAACCATGTCAGATGTTTCTTGCTGCCGGCAAAAGTCGGAGTGACATCAAAAGATGTAAGCAGCTCATCGGATGAGACAGTGTACCTGTAACAGTTTTGTAGCTGTGTGTTCAGTAGTGTTTCTGCTGGTTTCACTTGCCTAGTCTGGCACAAGTGTTGCTGACGGCAAAGTTTGCAGGATTGCAGTTGACTGCTGTCAATGTGTGATGCTGGGCCACTGTCCTAGCAGACTTCGAGAGGCTTGCAAGCAGATTTTGCAGTGTATGCTGATCTTGTCATTCCCGCTTCACCTGTGAATGAAAGTGCGCTGGTGATGTGGTTGCAGTGACTCCAGTGGACGGTGAATAAACATGCATGTCTTGTCTTTGGCACACGGGCCATTGCGCCTGAATAACGTCACAGATTGTGTGTTTCCATGAGGGTATGATTCTCGAAGGCAATGATGGAACGCTGTCATTCTGTACACAATACCTTGCCAGAAATGTCACAACCGTTCATACATCTGAGACTATGTGGTGGTCTTGGGTGGCTCTTGCTGCATGGAAGCTTGCATTGTAGTTGTGCAAGTGGATAATTGTTGGCTTGTAGTGTAGTATATGTTGTGGCTGTTGCTTGTACAAGGTAAGATTCAGGGCTTAGGGGATGTGGAAGGTGGGCTTCTTTATGACATGCGGCGCATGCAGTAACGACTTAATGATGACTTCTCTGCTGTCATACTGGCTGAATCTGCTTGAACCTCAGGAGCATGCGGCTCAGTACTGAAGGTATCAAACACTAAGCTGCAACCGCTGGTTCCGAACCTGCTTACTGAATGTCTAGGATCTTCTAACCATTGTGGGACACAACAGTATATTGGGGTAAGGTTCATGTTGAGGGAAGATTCTGTTTGCTGTGATTGTCTGGACTCCTGGAGATGAATGATTGGCTTGTTGATAAGACTGACTCACCATGCAAGGTCTTGGGCTTACTGATGAGTTTTCTCTTGATGTCTGTGTATCGTACAGTGATGTGTTGGCTGCCAGTAAGGTACAGATGTGAGCTATGAGTGTGTGCGTACGTATATATACTACAATGTGTGATACGGTATTACATAGTGTACAGGGTGCAAGTAGTGAGAAAGCTATGCCCTGCTGACCAGTAGAAGTAGCAAGCCTTTGAAACTGTGGCCAGCTATAACTTATGCATGGGGCCATCCTGATTATTGGTGCATGTCATCTGTGAGGGGTTGAGCAGAGACGACAAGGCGCCTGGCAGCTTCAAGCACCGAGTCGGCGGCCCGCCGGTGACTGGCATCAATAGAAGAAGTTCTACTTCTAGAAGTTGAAAGGTGAACTTGGCAACAGGAAATGGCTCAGCCCAACAGGCTGCCAGCGGTGGTACCAATTGCACGTAGCATACAATTTGGAGATACTTGTGCATGTCAGTTACAATTTGGAAGTTTGCAAGACTCGCCCATCATGAGTCATGTACTACAGTGCCAACGCATGTTACATGCGACATTGTCATACGGTATCTGGCAGGTGCTGACTGACCAGCGTGTAGTATACCTTGCGAGTATAATTGTATTGCATGATAACTGTCAAAGCCTTTAACTGCGGCAGTGCACTGTGCGCACAGTGATGTTAGCTGATAAGTTGAACCTCAGAGGTACTAGTAACCGTCGGTAACTGTCACACTGAAGCGAGCTTCAAATCGAGGCCGTAAGCTGCATCCACTGGTCCAGGACTGAGTTTGAGGGTGAACATGTTGGAGTCTGTTGCCAACCATGTTAAGCACTCAGAGCACCCTAGTAGGGATCATCATGATCCCTGGCAGGACCTGAAGGAGGGCTACATCACCGTAATCTGAGAACAAGAACACTGGCTTGATGTTAGCACCGGGTACCGATGGTGCGGTACTACCGGTAGTACCGTCAACGGTACCATGGCTGGCTCAGTACGCCCACTTCCTGGAAGAAGCTTTGCGATCTGATCATCAGAATCATTATTTCTCACATGGGAGGTGGTTGGTTGGTGGGAATGAGTAACGGATTCAGCAACTGTGTACTGACCAACTTGAGGAGTTTTGTAACATGCAGGCTGGGCCCAATGACACTGCATTCGGGTGATTCTGAAGACATAATCTCAGTGACAGCAGAATGTTCTGTCGTTAGCAGCTTGATGTTGACAGCAGACCGTGGTGCCTCATGTGCTTAGTGTAACAAACCCACCACCATCATCATCGCTCAGCTCCTACAACGCACACTGCGCTCAATATGGCACGCCGTGGCAAGGACCCTGTTGCACAACACGCAATGCATGAGGCGAGATATGCTGTTGATCAATGTCCAGATTTGTTACACGACATTGGAGATAGCTCTGCTGTAAGCACTGATGATCCATACAGTGCCATTTGTTGACGAAGTGAAGGATAGCCTATAGTGTCCCCAAACCGGACGGTGCAAGGTTTACTTTGATGCAGTGAAGATACTGACTCCACAATATTTCCCAATTGTAGCTGGCAACAGATACACTGCAGTATTCTGAAAACCAAAGAAATGGCGACCAGTTGCAACCTCTGCACTGTACCATGCAATCAAACCTTCACACATCAAGCTGGCAGCACAAGGCAACAAAGCCTGGTTGAGACTACTATGTCTTGGTGGAACAGTCGTTTGATGCAAACCAGTACTCATATATATCAGACCCTCTTGTATACTTGCTTGCAGCTCAGCACAGCTCTATGATGCATTATCAGATGAAGTTGCTGCTACACCAGCAGGCTAGCCAGCTGTAACTAAACATGCATCTACCTTGGCTGCCTACCTAACTACTACAAGCTAACATGCAGGTTGGCCTTTAGCACACAATGCTGAAGCTGAGCTACTTCCATCGTGATCCCGATCTTGCAGTTGCTGCACTGGTGGTTCGCTGAGTCGTGGCACCTGATGCTGCTGTGCTGCGACCATAGACTCCACTCTGTCGCATAGACATAGCACCACTGGGAGGGAGCTCTGAGATGCGGCTCTTTACGATGGCACTGACACGAGCAGTGAGTGGCACACTCTGCTCACTTCGTCCACTGCTTCTGCAGTACAAGATAGCAGGACAGATAAGTCAAAGCCAGTCATTTGCAGACTCAAGAGCATTATTCTGCTCAAGTACTTGCAGTCAACAACAATGCCCAACTTGCAGGCAGTCGATTTGAAGGGTGTGCTTGGGTAGCAGGAGGATTATTTGCAAGACCAGCTCACCTGCTTGTTGATGTCCCTCCATGTGCCCTCGAAGTGCCGCCAGTGATCTTACTGGCCTCAGCTTTGAGGTTGCTAGAAGGCTCGCCCAACTGTCTGTGAGTCAAGCTGCCACTGGCTGCCAGGCTGTTGGTACTAGCTGAAGAGGGCCTGTATGTTCCGTACTGGCGAGCTGACTGCAGCCGTTCCAGATGCTTCTGAGCAGATTTATGTTCCCGGGGCGGAAGAGGGATTGATGAGCTGTTTGTGCTAGCTCTGCGAGGCGTGGGCCTGGGAGTGGCCTCCACACTGCTGACATCATAGCCCTCGAACGCATGTGACCGGTCAGACTGCAAGCAGTGCACACCACTAACATCGTATATGCTGCTTACTCTTGAGACACTTGTGACGAATTACAACATCACTGCCCGTCAGCACCTTATCATACATGGAACAGATCATACATGGCACCAGACAGGATCCAGATGGCCACAGATACCCCGACTGCATAGGCTCACCAACGCTCCATCCTGATCTCTTGCCGGAGTCATGTCGACCCGTGTTCGAGCAGGAATGCGGCTGATGCTTGCAGGGCTGCCAGTATAGCCAGACTCATCAACGCCACCAGTTGTCACTGCTCTGCTCCTGCTCCTGCTACTGTGCGCAGGGGATGCCTCTGCCTCTGCTGCTTGTGCTGCTAGCATCTGCTGGATAGGCAGCTGCGGCATCAGACTGCGCTGTTTGGCAGCTGAGTTGACTCCTTCTGTCCTGTCGTGCAACTGCTGTCTCAGCTGCTCCAACTCCTGCAGCTGCTCCTGACGAAGATGGCGTTCATGTTCAAGAGCTGACTGCAGCTGTTGAATCTGCTGCTCCTTGCTTTCCATGCTGCGCTGCTGCCTGATGACCTCCTCGTGAGCTTCAAAGACTTTGCCACTCACCATGTTCTTCTTGGCCTGCATAAATTGAGGTTTCCGAAATCAAGACGCTTGATCACTGTGTTGCAGGCATGCTGTCAGGCACTTGCTGTACTATAGACATACAAACTCACATGCTAAACAATGTACAACTAGGTTGATGCGTAAGGAAGTCTGTCAGCTCTTGAACCACACTTGCAGCAGTTGCCTATTTGCATGCATTGATGCTTACCTGGCCCAAGGTGATCTCAGATACTCGGGTGGCAAACTTCAAAGTGCTTACACTCTCTCCAAACATATTAGCTTCAGGCGAGATGTGCATGAACATCATCACCTTCGCCTGCCCTTGCAGAGAGTCCTGCAGCAACTGTGTCAGCTTGCTATTGCGGTAGGGCACATGTCGGTCCTTGGAGGCAAGGGCTGCCATCACATCACCCAGTGCACTCAGGCTCTTGTTGATATGCTGAGCTTCCACAAGGCGATCACCTGCAGCACAAATCATGGTGTGCTTGATGAGTATGCGAGGCTGCTGGAGAGTTATGACAGTCCTATGAGTCTGAAGTGAGGGTATGCAGAGCTTTGTAGGTGCACATAGCAGGTGAAAGGTCTAGTGGGACTATCGGCCTCAAGGCCAACTCAAACATCGGTTGGCACAGCAGCTGTCAATGGGGTTCTTGCGTTATACACCTCCAGACTCACCAGATGCTTCTGACTTGCCAACACGTTCACTGCCTGCTAGGTCAATCAGGTGGAGGCAGCCATGAGTGCGAGCTTTGGTAATCTGATGCACGCCGTCAACGATCACTGTCAAAATTTGATGACTCCGACTACTTCTGTCATTCATCTTGGTCTCGCTTGTGGCCCTGTTGCTAGCACCCTTGGCCATCAGATTGACAACATCCTGAGCATGTGCTACATCAATCTGCGTGGCGCCCGGGACATTGCAGCCGCTGGTCTGGGTTGCAAGGATATCCAACTTGTTGGGCATGCACGACCTTCCATCAACAAGCAGGTCTCTCAGGTTCTCATTGTATATCTCCAACATCTGCACCCTGAACTCATAGCTGACCTGCGGCACACATAGGCAGTACCTCAGAACGCACAATACATCTTGCCTTGGGACATGCGATGATAGATCACTCAAGTTAGCCCTGCACAGCTGTAAGCCAAGCTCGAGTCGTGTTCTTCCTGACAAGCACGTACTCACCTCATCTGCTCTGGAATCCCTGATTGAGAACAGGTCCTCAAGGGCCCGGTAGTTTATGCCTCGGCCTGCCTCTTGCATGACATTGGTACCAGACATGGTGTGGGTCTTGCCACTCCCTGTCTGGCCATATGCAAAGATGCAGACATTGTAACCTGCATGATTGCCGCAAATGGAGTCAGGCAAGGCAGATACACTGGTAACGTGTCTACTTGTCACATTGCAAGCAGATAGCTGGCAGTTAACCCTCACAGCTGCCTGATCATGTATAGTGTGCAATTGTAGGATTGGAGATAGCAAGTGCAGTTCAGCTCACCATCCAGAACAGAGCGAATGAGGGGCTGTGTATCCTCATAGACAGCTGCCTGGCTGCAGCTCTTATCGAAGATTCGATCAACTTTGAACAGACGCTTGGTGCCGTTCTGTTGGTCATAGATGGCCAAGTCGCCGTCCAGGCCCACGTCCACACAACAGGGACTTAAGTCACCAGTGGCACCAGGAGGCCGGATCCTGCAGTAGACCATGAAGAGTGTCAACACAAGTCGTGATGCCCAGGTAGCATGCTGGGGCAGTTGAAAGCGATTGCAACCAAACCATAAGCACCAGATGGCTAGCAATGGCATGCCAACATTGCAGCTTAGCACATGTAGTTGGCGCAAACACAGATGCAGTGATGCGTCACCTGCAGAACACCCTGATGTTCCCTCTCAAATCCTGGACAGTGTTGTACAGAGTCCTATTCTCTGCAACTACACGCTTGTAACGCTCATGCAAGTCTTGCAGCCCATCTAGTTCCTCACGTAATCTGCAAGACAGTGTTTGATTGAGGGTCACCAAAGCATATGATGACGGGACAGCCAACAACAGCCCGCATTGGACAGGTATTTAGCTCTGTTACTGGATGCAAAGATCTAGCAAGGTTGCTCAACAGGACTCAGCCTTCATGCAACTGTAGTAAGACAACACTGTGTACCCACCTGAAGCAGACATGTACTTGCGTAGGTAATGCATAATTGTCAGTAAGTCAGCTTGAGCACTACTATGACCTCTTGACCAAAACATTGTGCCATACACAGCAACACACCTGCGGCATTCCAGCTGCGAACGTTGTACCTCATCTGCCCTGCTGTTGTCAGCTGAGGCCAATATGTTCCGCATGGCATTCAGCTCTTGGTCCTTCTCGTATAATGCAGCCTCTGCTCTTACTAACTTCTGCTGCAACTCAGCAATATCAGCTGCTGAAGCGGTGGCAGCTGCCATAGCTACTGTTGCCCCTGCTGTCTCCACCTCCTGCCTCAATCTATCAAGTTCTTCCTGCAATCATGGATCAAGTGCCTTCAGCCCACTGAGACGGTCAATGAACAGCATATGTGGATGCTCAATAACAAAGACAATCCTACACCTGGCACATGTGTGGCAGTGGTTTCATGACAGATGCCAGATATGCAGCGCACCTGCAGACGAGCCACCTCTCTTTCTGCTTTGGTTTTAACATCATTCATTCTACTCAAGTCGTGGTCCTTGGCAAGCAGACGCTTCTCGTACTCCTCGGTTAGATGACCTAGCACACCTTCAAGTACTGGTCCTAACGCTTTCATGGCTGAGTCGGGGCCTGGGCTTCCAGTGTACCTGCCTCCAGCACTGCCTGGCTCCATGGGGAAACCCATACGCTCCTTAAGCATGTTTGTGCATTGCTGCATCAGCTTTGTGACTCCTGCAGCTGCTTGCACAGACTTGTGGGTGGCAGCGTTGATGGAGGAACCATACTGTGTGCTGCTCCGCAACGGCACTAGGCTGCCAGCTGCGTTGTTCCCAAGAGCCCCCCCTGCATTGCTTTGGTGGCCTGCTTGCAGGTAATGGTGCCCACCAGAGTGGAGGTTTGCCTGGCCATCCATGAGTGGGCTGGCCAGCACCCTCATGGGGCTGTGGTGGCTACCAGGAGAATTCCTGTGGTGCAGCATGCCATGACTGCTGCTCACATAGCCAGCATAGCTGCTGATGTGACCATGTTGCTGAGGTCCCAAGAGGACAGCATTGGGTGTCATATAGGAGGTTTGTGCTGGATCAAATCCCAGTTGTGGGGGTGGAGTCGCGAGTGATTGTTGCCTGCTGTTGGTGGTACAGCTGCTATGCGGCGCACTAGGGGGTGTGTGGGGAATCTGTTCTAGCACTGGGGGAATATGGGGGCCGCCGTAGGCTGACTGGATGTGGAGGAGACAGTTGGCCACCTGGGGCCTTTCTGCACTTCCTTCAGCTTCAAGATCTGCTGTGCTGAACCTGCAGTCGGCTGGCAGGTCTGGCAGCTGCTCATCTAGTGCTGTAAGAAAAGCTTCCACATTATGGCTGCGCTGCTGCAGGAGACCCTGGGGCCCCGCATCAACATCCGATGCTTCCAGGTACTGCACAAGTGGAAGAGTACGAATGATGCCTTTCAAAGCAGCTGATATCAGAGCAGGCAAGGCTTAAGTCAAAGCCAAATGTCTGTTGGAGGGCTCGGATGTCATCTCATTTGCAACATATCAGGTGGCACAGCAGCACACCCTGCGAAGCATAGTGCTCAATATTTCTTACCCGGCAATGAGATCCTTCCCAGATTGTGTTGGCCACTTTGCAGAGAATGACGCCATCTTTCAGAGCTCCTCTGAAGCCTTGATCAGTTGAGTAAGGGATGAACACACCAATAGTCTGCTGTATGAACTCACTTGCAGCCCTGCGTCTCAAAGTGGGACTCTGCCCAGCAGGAATGGTGTTGACAGGTGCAACAGACGGGCTGATATGTCCTTCATCTGACAGCAAAAAGCTTGATCCCTGCGTTCATGGGCGAGTGGTTGGTGCATATACATCGGAAGCACACCACATGCCTTGCAGGGTCAACCTACCTTGCAGCTGCTGGGGGTACTCAGCAAGTTGGTCCCGTTCGGCATATCGCGTCGTTGGCCACAAGTCCCATAAGAATGACAATCACTGGCTTTCGCCATGATCATCACCAGGCTTGCTGTCGTTGAGTGTCAGCTCAGCTGCATGTTGGTTTGCCGTGAGCTTCTGAAGGCGATCCCTGACTCAACAGCAACGCTGCACGATGGTATACACTATATTTGCCAAATGATGGCGCTTCGTTAAAGCCTCAAGCAGCACTCGCACGACGGGACTTGCTCGTCAAGACTGTTGAGGACTGTGCCGTACCAAGACGCAGAGAGTATGCAACGGTGCTGCGCATGCGCAAACAAAAAAGAGCCTAAAATTTCTTGAAGGATATTATAACGCCGATATAGCGCAGAGATGTGTACCAGCAGGTTGGGTGCTTGAAGGCGATGCTGAGGCGTTCCAATACTGTAGCAACAAATGGCAACTCTTTGTGAAGCGAGCGCTTGACGGCATCATACTGTATCGGAAGACAGCATTGAGCACTCTATGTTCTCAACGGTGCCACAGCCAATTTGAACAAGCCACCCTAAACCTAAGGCTCTGGCACAGAAAGCCATACTCGGGCGTCGAACTTCATCAAAGAAAGAGCTAAGATGGCATAAATCACGCGCTAAAGCCATGCTTGACAACCCGTACCGGAACAAGTTGGCTCCGTGAGCAAGGCAAAGTCGTATAGAGACTCCTGTTGTCACTAGTTCAATTGATCTTGCTTGTTCTTGTTCATCTGGTGTCAGGCGGGAGCTTGCTGCGCAAACTCGCTGTAACTGCACCCCTGGGGCACTGATCGTTCAGACTATAGGGCCAATCTTGTCTGTACAACATGTCTGGGGTTGTAGATCTCTACAATACCTTCTTAGCTGAGTATAAGAAGACTCCAACCAAGTTGAAGGTGCTTGCTGTAATCAGTTGGGGCAGCCTGCACCCCGCAGTTGGTTGCAGCAGTTGATGGACAATGGCAAGTTGACTAATCCAGCGAAGACAGCTCTGACCGGACCCCTGTTGCTGCAGATAATAGATGCCTTTATGGTTTATGCTCTGCTGACAGCAGCAGTACAGGTAAATGCCAGGCAGAGTGTCAGTGAGAGCTAGGTGCTGCCCCACCCTGCTATCTTATTCAACATCCACTATGTTGTGCAGTTCGGGTACATGGTACTTGTTGGCACCTTCCCTTTCAATTCGTTTCTGGCGGGACTGCTATGCTCTCTGGCCTTCTTCTCTCTAACAGGTACAAACGCTTGACCCTCATTCTGCATGAACTGTATGACTAACCTGTCTGCTCCCAGGCATTTGGTCTTGAAGCACTGCTACTGCAGCAGCAGCA